>JAHLJT010004567.1:89722470-89847712 GCA_031308135.1 Acheta domesticus | reverse complement strand
ACGTCAGAGGTTAAGTAAAGCCTATGAGGAATCCATACAACGTCACAACAATCAAGTATGCAAAAATCGCCAGGTGCTATGTAGATTAATAAACTGTACTAAGTTTGGTGGATCAAACGAACTGGCCCTGAGAGGACACAATGAAAGTGACAAGTCTGAAAATCGAGGGATATTTATGAACTTAGTTGCCTACACGAGTGAACTTGACTGTTTAAATCACATTTAGAGAGCGCTTCGTTATTTAAAGGCATATCACAAACTATTCAAGCTGAACTGTTGCAGTGCATGCTGGAGGCATGTAGAAAGGCAATTTTGGGAGAAGTGGATGCATCAGACTTCTTAGCAGTTATGGCTGATGAAACCACCAATGTATCGGATGGTTTTCAGCTTGTTATTGTGTTACGCTATTGTGACTCAAAAGAAAATGTCAGGGAAAGATTCTGGGGTTTCTTTAACCCTCATGGACAGAATGCAAAGGCAATTTCAGAATGTATTTTCGCACAATTAAGCACAATATTAAAAGATAAAAAGGATAAACTAATTGGACATAATAATAATAACAATAATAATAATAATATAATATAATAATAATAATATAATAATAATATAATAAATAATAATAATAATAATAATAATATAATAATAATATAATAATAATAATAATATATAATAATAATAATAATAATAATATAATAATAATAATATAATAATAATAATATAATAATAATATAATAATAAAATAATAATAATAATAATAATATAATAATAATAATAATAATAATAATAATAATAATAATAATAATAATAATGCCTTTATTGATATGGCGAGGCTCGGGCCATGAGGCCCGCTCTTCCGCCTAATCACGTAATGATGGTGCTCATGTGATGAGTGGCGCTGTCAGTGGCGTGCAGACACGAGTCCAGGAATTGTATCCGAATGCTTATTTCATTCACTGTTTCGCTCACCAATTAAACATCATTATGGAAAGAGCAGCTAAACAGAACTCCAGAGCAAGAATTTTCTTTGCAAATTTGTCATCAATTCCAGCATTCTTTTCCAGATCCCCGCAAAGAGTAACTGCATTAGACACCTGTGTAGAAAAGAGAATACCTGCTGCTGGCGTAACAAGATGGAATTTCAAATCGCGATTAGTAAACACAGTATTTGAAAAGAAGGACGCTTTAATCGAGTGTTTTCAAGTTCTAATGGAATCGGAGTCTTCAAGTGATATCACCATAAGAGAAGCATCTGCTGTACTGAAGACGCTTGAAAATGAAGATTTACGTTTTGGCTACATTTTTTCCATCATATCATGCCACATGTTGATATTTTATACAACCAGTTACAATGTTGCCAAGCAGATATGGTGGAGATTCGTTCTTGTATTGCTAACTTTGTTGAAGCAGTTAATAAAGTCAGAAATGAAGCACTAGAGAACGAAAAAAGCAATGAAAATAATAGTGTCAACAAACGGCGCCATATTCAAGAAAGTACGCGAGTAGTGGCTGCCAAAGAAGTCTGTGATCTCATTATAACCCACGCTAATATGCGATTTCAGTTCAGTATACATCTTCAAATTTCAACTATAGTAATGCCATCTAATTTGCCAAATTTTACGAAACATTTCCAGACGAAGAATTAAGAGAATGTCTGGAGTTGTATAAAATGTTCGATAAGGAGAAATTACATACGGAACTTTCCGTTCTTTATTCAAGAGGAGAATTTAGAAATTTATCAGGCGTAAATCAACTTCTGCACTTTATAATGTCAAACAATCTGAAGTCATCATTTTCAGAAGTTGTTAAGCTCCTGAGAATTGCGGTAACTATCCCAACAACGACTAACGAGCCAGAGCGATATTCTCAGCTATGAAGCGAATAAAAAGTTCCCTCAGAAGTACCATGGGAGAAGAAAGATTGACGGCCCCGGCAATGTTATCTAGAAAGGGCAGTTCTCAACAGCATAACAAATTTTAACGAAAGGGTCATAAATAAATTTGCAACTGACAAAAACTCGTCGTGTGAAGCTCATCTATAAGTAATTAAGGTAATTCATTTTCTATTTTTGCAGGCAGCCTCCCCATTAATTAAAGGCACCAGCCGCCACTGGTTCCAACGCACGTACGGGACTCAATGCGTAAGTGTTTTGTATTTCCTATTAAAAATTTACTGCAAAAATTTTATAAGGAAATATATTGTTAATGTGGAGTTATTTATTAAAAACGTTCTCTACTCCTTGAAATACAAGCTTCAAAATGTTGCCGTATACATAGGGGTAGTTTATGCTAGATTTGTGAACAGGATTTTTAAATGTAATTTTGTAGATAGTCGTCAAAGGTCACGTAATAAAATGTACATTTTTTAGTTTACGGTTATATGAAGTTGGTGGAACTTACTACTTAATGCGATGTACCAAAAGACCCCACGGTATTTGGCATGAAAATAACGGTATTAAGTCGGCCATTACGAGAAGATCATACCTTTTCGCGACGTGATGGAGACAAAGGATAGACGTTGTTAAGGCAACGTCTATTCTTGTCAATAAATATAGATATTCCATGTTCGTTGTCAAAGCGCGAAAATGTGACGTTTTCGTCATATTTTGATAAGATGCTACAACTGTGAAGTAGGCTTTGGAAAAAACTTTTTACAGGTTTTTTAAACAAATCCTTCATATTTTTAAAGTCAAAGTGCAATTCGTCACGTCTCCGTGAAATTCTCTTTGTTTAGGAGACCTCATTTATAAAGATTAGTCACATGTGAGAGCTTCAAAGGAAAGGTATACTGCTGATACAGGAGACGATGTCAGAACCCACGAATATATGTGATAATTTGATAATTTTGGAAAAGATTAAGGTAGAAATAATGTTTAAATCGAAGTACGTTACATTATTTTTATTAAAAAATTGTTGACGATTACTTGCCTCACGTGTACATTTTGGCCCGGCTCACACCCTCGTGCACATGCTTCAAAGTTTTCCTCAGCAGCCAATGCAACGATGGCGATTACCCGGTGACATTGTTAAAAGTGTAATACGTCCGCCGATGAATTCTAAGTCTAGGCAAAAAAACCATTTAAGCTGTCCCATACCAATGGGGATGGAGTGGCAGACGAACTACTTCGTCTCTTTTTCCTTTAACTCTGTAAGAAAAGGAGTTTCCTGTTTCATCATTTAAGACTTTTAGATATTCAGAACCGTTCTGAAACTTTAGTGATAGATTCGTCTTTCAATGTTTATCGAGTGTCTGAAATAAATTCAAAACCATCGCCATGCGTAGTCATTTCACGGAAAGTCCAGCATTCTCTTACAGTGAGGTCTGGCTAAAATCACGTTGAAAAATTTGTTATAAAATCTCTCGATATACTGATAACATTTGTTCAAAAGGAGGAAGAGAGTGAATGTTGAACTAGTTCTTCAGAAAAAGGACATAGCTATCTGTGTCCCTTCTAAAAAGGATCACAAGTACAAAATATGTTCAAAATACACATGCCGTTGCTGTACCTCAAAACACTAAAAAATTTTAATACAAATATGTTGAAAAGAAATGAACCATTTTGCTAAATACATCTACCTTTACCTATTAAATTCATACATTTCCTTCAATTGCAATGTTTTTTCGGACCGCCATTGTCTTCCTCCTCCATTAGTGTTCTCCGAAAACCAGAATGGCATTGATATGTTAAAACCGTTAAAAAGAGGTCTTTACGCTCCCCTGAATTCTGAAAGAATGTAAATGATAGCGAAATACATTAACGAAGGTCAAATGAGGCAACTATCGTTGGAGTGCCCGTCTTCCATTTTGGGAGGAAATTGACGATTAGAAAATTAAAATAACTTTGAACAACGGCGAGATATCAATTATTGCAATAATTAGTAATTAATTAGGTTTATGCGATATCAATAACTAAACGGAGTATTAGTGATTTTAATTAGTGAGTGATATTCTTCAAATTGTTGAGAAAGTGGACATTTTCAAAATTCATTAATGTTATTTAATTTTCATAAAAGTAATTGAGCATACTGTAATAAATGTTTAAACTGATTGCAAACTGAAATAAATTATGAGTCAAATGGTTTGCTATGACTAATGTACGATCGATCGGTCTCGCGTTCCTTAGCAATCATTTGCTTTACAAGTGCGCCTGAATGTAAATAAGAATTTAAAGAAACGTATTACATTAGTTTCCGAGATAAACTGCGATGCATTTACTCACTCAAACATTTACTGAAATCTACGCAAATCACTGAAATCACGCTCCTCGAAATCGAATAAAAAAAAGGAATTCATTTATTTGACTGCTCCATACGTATAATCGTATAAACCCTCAAAACATGCGACCATGTATCCAGTCAGGGCCAAATATGGGGTCGCAGAGTCCCTATAAGTTAAGAGTCGAACCTTATTTTTTGGTAATTTAACAAAAAATACTTTCATTTTATTAATTATTACAAGAACTTTTCTCCGCAAAAAAGACAACCAGACTTATCAATGAAACAGGCAAGCACAAGTTGCACTTTGTCATACCACATTACTTTCCTATGAAATCCACCTTAATTACTTTTAGAACACTCAGCTCCAGATAATGTGTAATAAAATGTAAATACAATTCAAAACGAAACAAATAACACAAATGCAGTATTGTCACTTGAATTACCAAAAATAAATATTTTCTTCTTTATTAGAAAATATTGTCACTATTTTCCGTGTTCTGGGTCTCCAATACGCATCACTTCGTCACAAGTTCTCAGTCTTGAGAGAAGATTAGATGCCAATCAGTATCTTAGTTTGCTTAACTAACAGATCCCTGCTTTCTCCGTAACGAATTTGCCATTTGTTTCGCATCTACTTCGCTGCTCCCTCTCCTACTCTCGATGATAGGTTAACGGTCGTGTGATCAAATGAGGAAACGCCTACCCAGGAAATGAATGCAGATATTTATGCGTCCATAAAAAAGGGTCAGTATATAGTTTGCAATGTACTAAGCCGTCTGCTGTCAGGTTTTAAATTGACTGGTTCGATTCGTTTTCAGTCCCTTAAGCCAGTTTATTTTAGATTCTGTCAACCTCTTCTAGTTATCAATGGCTGAGAATATTTTTGTAAAGCATTTGAAGGGTGTGATTTTAACTTCTAGTTCAAAAGAAGTAGATAAAATAAATAATAATGCATTTACAAAAATCTTATAACTAACAATCTGTAATAAAACAATAAATTACTTCGATAACATCACTTGATAACGCGCTTGAAGTTATATTTGTTCCAAATAATTAACTGGTTCTGAATATTGACAGTAAGACTATCGAAGAGAAAGAAAAAGAATATACTGGATATAATTATTTTTATTTGTGTAAATATTGACAACTTCATTTGTCGTTAACTAACGTAAGTAAAATGTTAGTCAGTGTTAGCACATTTTCTCGGCACGGTTAAAGTTGCAGTGACTTTCGCCCAGCTGGGCGCTCTTCGTGGCCTTCCCGCCAATTCTGGGAGTTTCCATGGTGCACCAGTGTGTTATGGGGACGCGAACATGAATTTCGCGCGTCCCACTTAAAAAAATTAATTAATTAAAAAAATAATCATTGTTTCCCCCGAGCCTCTGCGCATGGAGCACTGCCTCGTGCATCCGGAGACGCGCGTCCGCGTGGCTGATACCACGCCACACCACGCCACGCCACTCCACGCCATTCCACGTCACGCTGCCGTCACCGCTGCCACCATCGCCGCCGCCCGTCTCTCCCCCCTCCCCCCACCGCCTGGCCGGCCACCCTTCCGCCATTCCTACTCTCCCGGAGCGACCTCGGGGCGTAATCGGGAGGGAGGCGGGGCTGCCTGGAGCTGACGGCTAAGGGCTGCGGGAGAGGATGGAGGGCTGAGCGAACCTGCCTTGTTTGTTTTGCCTAGTAGGCTTCACAATACTTTTGCAGTGTTTAAACTAATTTCCCTTTCTTTATTGTGCCAATCATGCAGCCTTGCCTATACTTGCGATTTTTCTAGGAAGAGCTCTCAAGATAACTCAAATCCCATCTTCGCGATGGAATATGTCACGGCATTTCGCGTCTTTTCTCGGTCTTGCCGGTAGAAGTCGCATGATCGCAAGCACTGCTTCATACGGTCGCGATCGTGCGAAATCTAGCGGAACGACTGTGAATGATACGAAATGCCGTGACATATTCCATCGCGAAGATGGGATTTGAGTTATCTTGAGAGCTCTTCCTACAAAAATCGCAGTATAGTAAGTGTGCTTTTCATATAATGCTATATGAAAGCAGCCTTGCAAGAGTTTTGAGAAATTTAAAGGTTTTTAGTATTCTTTGAGAGTCAGCACTAGACATTATGATGAACAACTTTAACTAGTGATGTTATAACAGCACGTACTTTCTTGCATTATTACCTTATGCAATATTGTAATTCTGCAATTTATCACCATACCACACATGTCCTCACTTATAAATTCCTCATCAATCGTAGTGCATGAAGTGCGAACCTGTAGTTATATCGATACCCTGAAACAGTTGCTATTTCTTAGCCATCTACAAAAGAACCAAATGTGTTGAAATCATAATTGAATAGTATTTCGCATGACCTCACGCAGACAAATATAAAGCTCTCAACACTAGAAGGGTTACAAATATGAAAAAGGACTTCAACTTGTCAATCTATAAAAATTAATTTAGAATCTTGTCTTTAATCCTCTACTAAAGGAAAGTACTCAAACCAGGGCCCAGCTCCTAATGCGGGTCCCTTGATAGAGAGTTCTGCAAAGAGTACAAAATGAACAATGCCCAGTCAGTCAGTAGTATCTTCATCTTCACTTGTTGTCGGACAGTCGGCCATTAGTGCGAACAGTGAAAACTAGAGTTTTTTCAAGTGCTTACTCTTAGTCGCCTAATTTCGCTACTTTATCGGTAAGTCTTCTAACCATTACATTATTTGGAAGGAGAAGTTACAAACTATTGATGCACAGTACTACAATTTCATTTCATTGCCTTGTAAAAATGTTATTAGCATATGAAATATAAACATGCTGGTGCCTAATCCGCCTCCCCCCAAATATTCCTAATGCGAGCCCCCACTTTTTCGGACAATCCGCCGGTCCTCCCTTCTCATGGTGCGTGGTGGACGTCCAGATAATGCATTTCGTGTGTGCATGCCTTCCTCAATCCATTGCTGCCAACAGCGGCAACAGCGGGCGATGATGGTGTATGTACCACTGGTGTGATGCGAAATATGGCGACAGGACCAACCAGCCTCTCGCACAACTACGAATGCGTCTTGAATGAGGCTGTCGAAAGTGTCGCCGAGGCATAGTGTACGTGCAGATGACGGTCAGGCGACGCTACCCGATGTCGCAATGGCCGGCGCAGCCGTTTGAAGCCCTCTTATCTAGGCCGGTGGGCGCGTCGTCACGCATCTACCACCTACCCCCCAGTGCACGGCCGACCGTGAAAACGAAATCATTGGCTTAGCCAATGGTATGCAAAATATTCTCAGAGTTTGCAATGGATCAGTGGGGTCCTTCGGGGGTGCAGCTTATTTTATGACGAAGAGCGTATATTATAATTATACTAATTATTACTGCACTAACATATATATATATATATATATATATATATATATATATATATATATATATAATACTATTGTAAACCAGTTTTATCCAAACAAGTTCTCTCTATTATTGAAACGTTGGGCTTCTATCATGGGTTCGAATATGCAAGGGGCACAATTCAGCTTACCTCATCGTTCGACCACAATCTGCCCCCTGTAGACTCGCTTCCATACGGAAAACGACAAAACCTGAAAGTGTTTTTTAATGATGATGTGCCAAATTGCACAATAATAACCAAGTTTGTTTTTTTGTACTTTCTTTCGCACCATAACAGTATGGATTTATTATAATTGAAGATTTCATTTAAATCGAAACAACATCCTTTGAAAATTATTAGCTTTCGTCATGGCCATGAGAAATAAAATAATTGTTCGTACAAACGTTAACCTGAGCTCTCTTCCCATTGTATCGTTGGATGCTCCACCCGGACGCCGCGTATCTCCTCACCATCACCTTCGACCAGTCTTGATGTCGTCTATCTTGTATCTTCCGGCACGCCACGAAGTCACTCCCATTCACATAATGTATTAGCCTCCCTTATCCCCATCAGCATTTGTTCGGCAAAATAATTACAAGTTCATTCAGCTTGGTGCTTCACCTTCGTCACTGGTGAAAACTAATTAAAGTTGGCAATTCTTAAAAATTGCTCCCTATCAGTAAGAAAATATTCCAAGTCAGTGCACGGCTTCACCAAAATGTTTCAATGTTCCAGTTTCACTCGCGGAAGAAAAAAGTTAAAGTCCCGAACTGTATCTCTGGAATTTTTTATAAGTCTCTACTTTCGATCACAAACATTAAACCAAGTCTGAACTCGGACACGCACCCCCTAATTCACAAATGACCCTCTCGCTATGAGATCTGAGCTGCAACTAACTATTTTTTTCGTTCTTCAATCCAGGAAAACTCGTGTTTATTGTCCAAAATTCTGTTTTACATTCCCTACCATCGGATTCTTATAATGTATTCACTCCTCTAACCAAGGTGCACTCTTGGGCAAAATCTCCACTCTTACACATGCATCTTTCGACTGATTCTACATTACATCCACGGGCTCATGAAATTGTTTACCTCCGTTACTACGGTGCTCGTTTACCAAATATCGTGACATGTTAAGCATCGGCGTCCTCCCTAGCAACCTGTTACTATGGTGCCTAATTCTAATTTAAATTAGCATTAAAGTCTCAAATTATTTAATTTCGAATGCCCTCCCGCATTTGGAATGTCACAATATATATTTAACCTCCAATGGTTTTTGCTAGAAATATATTCTCAAAATTGTGTTGAAACTAATAACCATATAACCATTAACAAAGTGTTATTTTAATCTCAAATATTATTATTTTTCAAAATGTTACATGTGCATATTTTTATTCCAGAAGAAAACAGTCAAATCCACCTGTTCTCTGCATATCACTGCGCTTTGTTTGGGTGCAGGCAGAGCGCTTATGGAATAAAAATGAAGTTTATGTCGATCGAGCGTATCATGCATTGAGCGTAAAGATGAGATGACCTGTCACTGAAAACCCCATTCACGAACACAAACGAGAAATGGGTGCCTCCGCCTCCAATCAAAGTGTTAAAAATTGCTCCCGGTTTGACGCATTTGAAGCATTTGAGTCGAATAAAGGCTCTGGTCCTGGGCATCCGTCAATGGCAACAAAGCAAGCAAAAAACACGCTGCGCAATAAAGGTACAGAACGCTTCACAACAACTCGCACGGTCGTTTACAAGGCTGCCAACGGTTGACAAATAACTCGCCTGGCGCCCTGTACGTGACATGTCTCGGTTGTCATTTTGTATTTTGGTCATGTATGGGGCTACCGTTGTAGGAACGATTTGGAAATGGAAGTATTGAAGGTGTGATATACATCAAAATTTGGATGAGGATGAGACGGCATAGAGAGATATGAGTAGATGTTGATTTCGAGATGCATATACAAGTGAATCCGAATATATAATATATACAATGATTTAGTATGGAAGAGAACGACTGTACGATTTCGAATTTGGTGTTTAGAGGGAAAGGAAGTTTCAAAAAAAGTTACTATCAAAAAGCCTTGTTTTCGTACATAATTGTAGGTTCGGGAGCAGATGGTTCTACGTCAGTTTGGACTGAAAATATGTTGCAGATTTTATGCCTTCGAGTATAACATAACTTTAACTATAAACACATTTCAAACCAACTTATGGTGTTACTCAACAATTGTTTGTTAAAATTGAATACTACCAACAAAATAGCGATCTTAGAATATTAACAGGGGACAATGTGTTTATTTTTATCAGAATGTATCATTAGACTACGTGATATCTCTTTCATTATAGAGCAAATGTGTAAGTGTAAATGCAACCACTTAATTATTATCTGACTAATTCGTAATTTTCAACACATAATACATATTTTTCTATACTGATATATCTTCTTTATTGAAATACAAATATACTGCCTAGCACAGTACTTTCCAAGAATATTCACCATGAAAATATTCATGGTGAATATTCTTGGAAAGTACTGTGCTAGGCAGTATATTTGTATTTCAATAAAGAAGATATATCAGTATAGAAAAATATGTATTATGTGTTGTGCGTAAGAATAATGCACAAAGTAGATTACTTCAATGCTTCAACATAATCCTACATGTCCCTGCAGAGATGTGTAGACGAAGGAGATATTGGAAACCTACATCATAACCCTTCTTTTTTAAAATTATAATATGTCTTAATTTTTATAGTTTTGGACCTAACCACTACATGAAAAGCCAGGAAATATCTTCTTGAATGAATCAGTAGCATTTGTAATTGATCCAGTATTTTCTAAGAAAATATCCGTGCACCGCAGAGGTTTCATATCAACAATCCCGCTTCATGCAGAGAAACCAATGCGCCAGCTCACTGTGTCAACGGGATTGCCTTTGTTAGCTGAGACAACAGAAAAGCGGAACCGAGAGTGTCTTCCATAAGAGCATAAAAGAGCCAAGTTCGAAAATGCAAGCTCAAACACAAAATGATGACAGTTCCAATGATGGATGCCATGACCAAGGAAAGAAAACTTTTGCGACCTTTTTTAGAAAGAACAGAAAGTTTTAAACGATTAGCCGATCTAATCTTAAAAATAAAGAGAAGACGGGATTAGAAAATTCTTAATGAGAAAATACGAGTTCACACCAAAATTGCCAATATTTGCTTCTTTACCAGAAGCTCTTTTTATTCTCAGGTTAACTTGACGTATAAGCTGCTTTATATAATCTACTGCCAAAATACGAATCCAAAGAAGTGGAAAATTTTTATCTTGATTTACCACAACATTTTCTTGGAGGAAACAATTATTTCTTGCATGTTATGCAATTTTGTGCTGTATTAAGACATATTACTATAAGTTTTGGTAAATAACTGTCATTTCATTTAAATATTTTAACATTCTTTGGGGTAGTGGATAAAAATAACTTAAAAAGTGGTACGCGAAAATAGAATATCTCGTATGTCATGAAAGATAAATATTATCCTTTGAGTTAATGTTAAGTGTCCATCGGAATAATACTACCAAGTAAAGGCTACGGTATAGTATTTTTTCGTGTTTTAATTGAATGATTATTTTGTTAGATACTCGTGCACTTGACAGTAACAAAAATGAGTCCGCGCGAACTTAAAGTGATTGCAGACCGAGATGCAAGATTAAATAATTGAGAACCGAAAATTAGGCAAGTCAAGGTGTAATAAGTGTAGAAAAAAATTAAGCATTTCTTTGCATTCGTAAAAGAACTGTTGATATGAAATTGCTTGTGTTTACCACAATGCAAAGAGTTAAGTAAGGAAACGAGAAATATTGAGGAAAGAGTGCCTAACAGTACCCATAATTGAAAGGGACTGAAATCTGCAGATCACATGGTTGATGAGTGTGATATTCTGTATACCATACGTTCTTTTACAGTCTTTCTTTGCCAACGGGCATATGGCACTACCTCAGTGGTAAGTGACACAATAAAAAGTTGTTTTATATGAGACCTAAAAAGATTATATCGTCTGAATTAGATGGTTGTGCTGAAAAGACATCTACAATGTAACCCCTTGGTTGGTTTTGATGACAACGCCTATCTGGTTTCATACGAACTCAAAAGAGAGTTCTATTGCTACAAATACTAAGCCAAACTGGAATAGTAACTACACCTCTAGAGATCAGTAAAGAGCTTTGACTTTGATTTTTTAAAATTCCAAAACGGAAAGAGTAAGCACAATGGAATGTTTTAAGATCTTGTATTAGTGCTCAATAACAACAAACAAAATATATATTTACCTGTCTTTTCATTGTTTGATATTGAAAGTATTAATAAATATTCAAAAATATAATAAGGTGCTCTTCAATAAAATGTTTTCAAACTTTTTTGTTAGACATAGGAGATGAGATAGCCAATGGTTTAGACTGTCTCTTACAAGTTAATTATTTTTATTAGGTCAGTCTTTTTCAGTTTGTCCCACCCTCTTGTCTACGGAAAGGTCTTATCACGCCCCCCCACACCCCTGGCGGTACCTACCACTCACTTAAAAAGAAGATCAGAGGAAAGATCTATTGTAAGTAGATCAAGTGCAGTATATTAGGGAAAGTTCTCAAAAAAGTCTCAAGAAGTCGATAAATTACATAATTTTGAGAAGTCAATTGACAAGTGGTGCTACAGAATGGCACAGACTTTTCTGTATTAGTTTTCTAATTCCTTTGGTCTCGGTTAGCTATTCGGACTTGCCACATTCTCTTGCCTGCTGCCATCTATCGCCGCCCAAATTACATTTCTTTGGCATTTTCTTAATTTTTCGGTTTCCTAATAGTAGAACAATAATATTATTTTAAGAATATTAAAGAATAGTAAAATCTCGTTCTAAATGGCAATTTTCTTTGAAAAATTGGCAGCCGTATTTAAGAAAATGGCGTATAAGCGCTACTGTAAATGCAAAATTTGAAACTTTTTTCACAGACAATTTTTGAGTTTTCGAAAAACATCATTAGAACTCTTTTGAAGAACATCAACTAACAAATACAATATTGTTTACAAATTGCTGAAAATGTGCATATTAACGGTGTGCCAGATCTTTCAAAAAAATTACATTTGTGTAATTTTCGCAAAAACAAGAAAAAAGAACGGAAGGTGCGTGGATGCCGCGAGTGCTCTCGTCTGCAACCAGTTTCGTTCTTATTTCGTCTGTGAAAAAAGTGTGTTTAAACTGTGAAATAGGTAAAATCAAAAGTGTTTCACACCAACAATCTTTCTCAAGAACCAGTACATCCTGAGATCGTGTGAGGCGACTTCTGAGTACAGGAGTCATCTCTACATAACCTCAAAATGACGACCCCATCAACAGGTAATCAAAGTTACGTATCAGCAGCTAAGAAAGACATTTTCCCAACCAAAGAACAAGCTATCGTAATAGATGCAATTGAAGGAGTTCCTATTAATGATTATATTAATGCTGTCGGACTACTGATAAATCCATCTAACATTAGATTTGTATCAAGAATTTCACAAAATCGAATATGTATGTTCCTAGCAACAAAAGACATTACTAAAAGTATTACTGAAAACCACTTATCTATACAAATAAATGACAAAAAACTTGAGATCAGACCATTAATATCTCAACACAAAAGAATTATTCTATCGAACGTATGTCCTGTGATCCCACACGTAATCATAGAAAGAGAATTAGAAAAACTTCAAATTAAACTTGAATCACCGATTACATTCCTCAGAGCTGGAATTTCCGCACCTGGTTTTGCACATATTTTAAGTTTCCGTAGACAAGTTTATATTAACCCAAATGATGTAAATAAAATTCCAGAATCCATGAGCATTGAATTCGAAAATACGAAATACTGGATTTATCCATCCGCAGATAACGTAGCTTGTTTTATCTGCAAGAAGCAAGGCCACCTCGCCAAACACTGTAGCGAAAACCCATTAGTCATAAATGAAGTAACAGTATCTCAACAAATTACACAAAATGATCAAAACACCAAGAACTTTCAAGCTCAAGAACTTTCCCCAGTCAAGAACGATCCTACCACAAATCAACCTGAAACTATGTACTCCCACAATACCCCAGAAACATCCTTTCCTCCACTCCCAATCTCTAAACGTGCTCTCTCAACTACTAATTCAAAATCAAGTAGGACTTCATCCATAAACAATGATGAAGATACAAAAAAAGAATCAAATGCCCAAAAAGGAAACAATGACAATACAATAAAACATCCCACTACCAAAAAGCAGAAGATAGAAGACACATCTGATAAAACTGAAAATAATCTTGAAGCTCATCTACAACCTATCAAAGAAATCCTATCATCTACTAACAACCCATATGTACTAAACTATATACAACTGAAAAGTTTCCTTGAGAAAACAAAAGGTAACCCTAATGTAGAAGAAATTGCACTAGAATACCATGAAAACATACCTAAAATAATAGAATGTTTACGTGAAATCTACCCACACCTTAATGAACGTAGCATTAAAAATAGAATCACCAGAATAACAAAAAAACTATCCAATACTACCACAAATGTTCACCAAGACTCATCATCAATCTGCAGTGAAAGTGAAGAAACTTTTATTATGGATATTTAATTTTCATAAACAAAGATTGTCACAGTTGGATAATGGTTATATCTCATGCAATTATAATAATAAAAACTAATTTAATGGGAGAGAACATTATTCAATGGAATATTAATAGTTATTATTCACAATTAGAATACTTAAAACTAATAATTGCAGATTATAACCCTTCTGTTATCTGCCTCCAAGAAACTAATTTCAAAAATAACCACTGTGCTAAAATAAACCAATACAACCATGTTTTCAAAAACAGAATAAACAACAATTATGCTTGTGGGGGAGTAACCACATACATACATAATAGTATCTTCTATGAAGAGATTCAACTCCAAACTAATCTAGAAGCAGTGGCAACAAAGGTGTTACTATCACTTGGCTACTTAACTATATGTAATTTATATCTCCCAAACAGTTATGATTTTCAAACTCAAGAAATAATTGAGCTTATTAACCAACTTCCTTTACCTTTTATCATAGTTGGTGATTTAAATGCCCATAGCCTCTCATGGGCTCTCACAAACTTTGTAGAAGAGGGAAAAAAATAGAAAAAATTCTAGAAGACCCCAGCATAGTTCTGTTAAACACTGGCAATGTAACTCATATAAACAACAGTTCAAAAACTTTCTCTGCCATTGATCTATCCCTCTGTAGTGTTAGCATTGCTCATACAACAGACTGGACAACCCTTAATGACTCATATGGCAGTGACCATATCCCAATCAATATAACATTTCCCAAAGCTATCTCTCAGCAAATTCATGTTGAGCCAAAATGGAAATTCTACCAAGCAGACTGGGATAAGTACCGTAAGATAATTTATAATACTTTAAATGAAAATTCATGGACATTAGAGCAAGTGAATACCACCATTGACAAAAAAGTGTCTAATTTTGTAAATATTATTATCAACGCTGCAAACCTTTCAATACCCAAATCATCTGGTAACCAACCCAAAAGACATACACCATGGTGGAATGAACAATGTCAAAATGCACTCAATGCATCCAAAAATGCTTTCAATAGATACAAACGTCATCCAAATACTACCAATGAACTTGAATTCAAAAGATTAAGAGCCATCACACGTAAAACTCTCAAAGAGCAAAGAAGATCGTCCTGGATTAATTACATTTCTAGTATGTCTCAACACACTTCCTCAAAAGAAGTATGGGATAAAATAAGAAGAATGAGAGGTATTTATAAACCTCCCTACCCTAAATCCATAATTACGAAAGAGGATAAAATCATAACTGATCCAACTGAAATCGCTAATGAACTGGCCTCAGTCTTCTCAAAAACTCTTCAGATAACAATTATAGCAATGATTTCCTTGATATTAAATCTCATACTACACCAACTAAAGTCGAATCAAATGAACCCAGTAGCAATATAAATACTTCATTGGATAACCCTTTTAAACACCAAGAAATAAAAAGGGTACTTATGTCATCAAAAAATTCTGCAGCTGGACCTGACAACATCTTTAATATATTTTTGAAACAACTCCCTGACAACGGAATAAAGTACCTAACATCACTTATCAATGAAATATGGAAGTATAGTTCTTTTCCAAAAATATGGCAAACAGCCATTGTTATACCAATCCCAAAGCCAGGTAAGGACAATAGAAAATCAGAAAACTATCGTCCAATTGCACTTACTTCTACTATGTGCAAAATAATGGAAAAACTCATAAACAAAAGATTGGTGTGGCATCTGGAAAAAATTAACTTTATCTCTCCCCATCAAAGTGCATTCTTAAAACACCGATCTACAACAGACCACCTGTGTAATATTCATAATGAAATCTGTAATGCTTTTATTACTAAACAACACCTTGTAGCAGTTTGCCTCGACATAGAAAAAGCATACGATATGACATGGAAAGAACGAATACTTACAATACTAAAAAATATTGGTATTAATGGAAAACTTCTCAATTTCATCTCCAACTTTATGACCAACCGTCGAATCAGAGTTCGAATGAATGGCTGCCTATCAGATGAAACATCAATCCAAAACGGTATACCACAAGGAGCTGTATTGAGCACCACCCTTTTCCTGATTGCAATTAACGAAGTTACTCAACTTATACCTTCCCCCATTAAAATATTACTTTATGCAGATGATATCACCATTACCTGCAGTGGAAAGAACCTAAATACAACTCAAGAAATGATACAAGAAACTCTGAAGAAGATAAATAATTGGGCCAATAGATCTGGGTTTAAACTATCAAAAAGCAAATCCCAGTATACAATTTTTAATAAACTCCGTAAACCCACCAAAAATTTCAAAATCACTCTTGAAAACACGCCACTCAGAAGAGCTCACACACTGAAAATCTTGGGGTGTTACTTTGATGAAAAACTCACCTGGAAAACCCATATTAAATTACTTAAAGCTGAATGTCTCAAACGAGTAAATATAATAAAGATGATTTCTTCCCTAAACTGGGGCGCCAACAAGATAATAGTAATAAATACTTACCGTTCATTAATACGATCTAAAATAGATTATGGATCAGTCATCTATTCCTCTGCAAAAGACAAAGTACTGGATAGCTTAAGTCCAATTCATAACTCCTGCCTTAGAATGGCTATTGGAGCTTTTCGTACTAGCCCTATTAGTAGCATTCTGGCTGAATCAAACGAAGAACCATTATCCTTCAGAAGAGAAAAATTGAGTATTTCCTATGCTCTCAAAGTAACCTCAAATCCTAAAAACCCAATAAATAAAATTATTTTTGACCATAAATACTTTACCAAATTCCATAAACAACCATCGTACCCTAAACCCATATCTCTTCAAATCCATAATATATTATCCAGAACTATCCCTAATCTTCCACCAATATATCAATATAAATCTTTACCTGAACCCCTAGAACTTCTCCATGTACCCTCAATAGATACAACTTTGACAAAATTCCTCAAGCAAACAACAAATCCTATAATATATCGATCTTTATTCTACGAAACACTTAATAGATATGAAAATAGCATCCATATATACACAGATGGATCAAAAAGTGCAACTGGAACCGGATGTGCCATCATATATCCAGATGAAACAAAACTAATCAAACTACCAGACATGAGTTCAGTTTTCTACAGTGAAGTCTACGCAATCAGATCTGCCCTGGCAGATATCCTAAAATCAAATAACTCTCACTTTACTATATTTACTGACTCAAGAAGCGCCATTAAATCCATCCAGAACAAACATACCAAGGAACCAATATGTTTAGATATAATATCAATGAACTCACAAATTATTTCCTCAGGCAAAACGTTAACATACGTGTGGATTCCCTCCCATGTCAACATTTCTGGTAATGAAACTGCGGACACTGCTGCTAAAACAGCTTCTTCTCTCCCTGATGTATCAACTCACCCAGCATCCCACAATGACATCATCAAAATTATAAAACGCAATATAAAGGAAAACTGGAATAACCAATGGTTGAAATCCAAACCAACCCAACTCCACCAGATCAGAGACTCAATCTTCGAATTACAACCTACCTGTGGTACTGATAGAAGACTAGAAACTGTTATCACAAGATTGAGAATTGGACATAGCAGACTCACTCACAGTCACCTAATAACGAAAACACAACCAAGCACCTGCAACTTCTGCAATTCTCCATACAGTATACGTCACCTAATCATGGAATGTACAAACACTAACGACAGAAGAAAAGTTTTAAAACTGACCTATGATTTTAAATATAATCTAAAT
The DNA here is from genome assembly GCA_031308135.1 of Acheta domesticus. NCBI lineage: Eukaryota > Metazoa > Arthropoda > Insecta > Orthoptera > Gryllidae > Acheta > Acheta domesticus. The sequence goes on along the minus strand of JAHLJT010004567.1, from coordinate 89,829,757 downwards.
TCAACCGAAACTATTAAAAATATAATATTATTATTAAAAGAAACCAATGTATATAAAATGAGTTAACTTTGTATACTAGTTATTGTAAACTGAAATACTGTATTACTACTTTGTAAACGTGGTCGCTAATAACCACTTAGGTTGATGCGACCTTTATAAATAAATAAATTAAAAAAAAAAAAAGAAAAAAGAACATTATGTCATACTAAAGTGTGAAATTAGAACAATACATTCGAAAAGTTTGAAGAAAAAAGTTGGAGCCATTTATGAGAAAATGGCGTTTGCCTTCCCTATACTACGTATATTACTCCGTATATACGTACGCATACGGGAAAGTAAAAAGATTTAACTGCGCCTTTGGTTTTTCATTTGATTCTGCCATGTACTCGTACTTTGACCATTTTTTTTCGAAAAATCACAGATTACAGTAAATATCAGATCTATGACGTTCTTTTGTTTTATATTACTCCGTTACAGCAAACTATTTAAAGAAAAAATGGTAACGATTTTAGGAACATTTTGAAAACGTCTCAAGAATTGTATGTCAAGAACGCTCAATTTTTTAGGATTCTATTCAAATTCAGACCAAATCATTTGGGGAAATATTTTTTTTGTAAATAAGCCTATCAATGATTTAGATGAATCGGCTACTATTAATTACGAACATACAGGCAGATGTTTTGCATCAAATCACTTCGTTCCATACACGAATCCACAAATCGTAAATTCTGTTCTCACTAAGTCTTAGAAAAAATCATTTACTGCAAACAGAAACACCAAACCCCTCCTGGATCAGGGTCACACAAAACGAGTTTTTCTTTCGAAGAAATAGAAATTTTTGTTGAAAAAATAAATCATTTTCTCTAAACTACATTCATCATTCCATAAATACTTTGGAATTCAGAAGGTAAAATGAGCACAATCAAGCAAAGCAAAAGCAGAACTATTCAAAAACAATTAATACTGGCATTTATTTGACAATTTCTATTTGTTTTAACTGCCGTAAAGGGAATTTACAATGTCCAATTAAAGGTTAAAAGATGAAAAGTTTCTTAAAACACAAATTTACACATTCGATTTCTAGTCCACTGTAGACAACAAATGTTAATTTTCTGACTGACGGTACGCACCGCTTGTAATAAAGTTTTAAGCAGACTCAATGTTATTTCTTTTTTGCGACAATGCCGCTGCTCCCAAATGCTTCTTTAGTATCCTCGAGTAATATTTCTAACCTTGTATTCAAAATATTGAGAGATAAGAAAGCTGGAACCGAAACATTGAATGAGAGCTAGATAGAAGGGAATGGTTTGTTGGGACGGGTCAATGACAGCTGCGCTATCGCCCTTCCGTCCCTTAATCGTCTGCCCCTGCCCTTTGCCGATTCGTATTACGCCGAACTGATCGCGTGCGAGCACGCGCACGCACGCGCAATTACTTTCGTTGGTCGCGTCACAATAACTGATAATTGCGTGGGCGTTGTGGGAGGGAGGTGGCCCCTCATCAATCACCCTCATTTTCAGCCCGGCCGCGGCTAGCCAATCGCTCGCAGTCGTTTATACGCATGAGAAGTCGCAATGGCGGAGCCGAAATTATAATGCGCCATTGCAAATGATGCATGGCAAAATACTCGATGAAATGGATCTGGAAGAGGAAATGTTATTTCTTGTTGTTGTTTTTTTCTTAAATTATGGTTCTTGGTTTTTTCGCTATTTAATATTTTTGAGTTTTTAACCGGTTGCATATCCCAACGACAAATTAAAATACACTTGTTCTTATACAACTAGAACCGGATGTTTTGCGTGCCCCTTAATTTGGGAGCAAAAAGCAAATTTTTGTTTATCAGTATCTCTAAAAATATTTAATTAGTGTCTGTAATTAGAAGAAGTTCTGTGAGTAGTAGGCTTGGCATTGAAAAATATCATAAATTCTCTTCATCGCTGTGTTAAAAGGTTTAGCCAATAAATCGAGCAACGTGTTTGATGGGGTCGGCTTTATAAACACATACCCCGGCAATGAAGAAGCTGAACGAGTTTCATTTAGATATATACATTTAAAAAGCCGAAAATTTCATGAAGTGGCATTATTGAAATAAGTCCTTGCTGAAAAATAAAAAGTAAATTTACTTACACATACGTCTTTTTAGTGCCTTTTAGAAACATTAATGCACATTTGTATAATCACATATCATATATATGACAAATGCAAGAAAATATATCATGCGAAAAAAGTTGAACATCTCGTTTAGTCCTGACTGCATGACAAATGTCGTGGTGCTACAGAATCGCGTAGACTTTGTAATATTAGTTAGTTTCCTGTTCTCGTGAGTCCGGGCAAGCTTTCCGTCCACTCCTAGCTGACTGCTATCAATGGGAGTCTAAAAGATGTACCAGACTCTTTCGTGGTATCTCTTAGGACACCCTCTGTAAATCCTTGAATGCAGGTCTACCTCACCTTGAGCCTTCACACATTTGTCCATGATATCCTTGCTCCCATCTCATTGTTTTTACCATTGTTTTAGTTGTTATGATTTGATGCCTTTCACACATCCTACATATGGTTTTCTCTCAGGGCCAAGAGATTGCGTAAGGATTAAGGTACATTGGTAAAAAAATGAGTGAATAAAAACACACCAAATACATCTTAAAATGTATGTTTTACGTGGTGTTTCAAACCCACAGACCCAGTGACCACGTACATTGGCTCATGCTTGCTTGAAGACTTTGTCTCAAGAGATCAAGTTACTTGAACGAACTACTTGAGTGACCTAAATATTTGTAAACATGTTACCGTTATGTGAATAATAGTACCATTATGTAATTAGAAGTTGATAAAAGTAATGAAATAATTAAATGACCTTTTTATGCATAGGCGGCCTTAACTGTGTTGTTTCTAGTGTTTACCTTGTTCCTAGTGTTGACTCTGTATATCTAAATGACAATGACACCCATTATTTCTATAATAATGAAAATAAAATACTTAAAAGAACATTCTCTCGAAATTGTCCTGTTTTAATAATTACAATCACATGTTTGTTTTTCTATCCGCATTAAAACATTGTAAATCATGGATTTTGTACTGAGAGACCACGCCCATGTGTAGGCGGCCGTAAGAGACTTTCATATTTGAAAAAAGCGCGCCTAGAGAAACTGTTGTTCTGTGAGCTCAAGGAACTCTAAAAAGCGGCATTATCAGCCGGGGCAGTCGCGATAAGGAAGGGTGGTAGGAAGGTGTAGCAAAAGATAGTGAGACTTCCGCGAGACGTCGAAGGGCATAGTGGCGAGAGAATGTGTGAAGCGACATGACGTACGTAAAGATTGAAACTGTGACGATTATGTAGAACAAATTATTCAAGAACTGAAAGAGTCTGTGGAAGTAGTGCCGATGCTTTACAGCAGTGGTGTCAAGGTCTCCTACTGTTGGCAGTGACACGCTTCGCGGCACTGTGTCATGCCACGAGATTCTCTGCGCCACTAGCGTCGGGAGAGGAAACAATTAGTAACCCCGCTGTTTTACAATAGTGATCGCATTGTCTCTTGCGGTGGGGTTATGAACTGTTTGGCAAGGGATGTTGAAGCCAGGCCAGAGGGAAAGAGACCAACTGGAAGGCCAAGAGGGACATGGGATGCTATGTGAGAAGAAAGAAAAGAAAAGAAAGAAAAGAAAGAAAAGAAAGAAAGAAAAGAAAGAAAAGAAAGAAAAGAAAGAAAAGAAAGAAAAGAGGCATTCGTAGTTCGACAGCGGTCGAGGCAACAACTACTGCTGCGCTCTATCAGCTTATCGATATACCACATCTCCGAATCAAAACATCTCAGTATTAACATTACCTTACAGTGTTATTTAAAGTGCTATCAGTGTTGAAAGCAGTGTACAGTGTTTTTCTGGCCGGCCTGCCGGCTGGCTCGACGCCTCTACATGAATAAAGCTGTACCATCCAACCTCAAGATGAATCCGTCACCTAACCTCCAGGAGCAACCCACGAAGTCGTACGCCGGAGCCGCCAATACTGTGAGTTTTCCATCAAAAGAACAATCTATACTACTGGACGCATGCGAAAATCTAACTGTCAAAGACTATATAAGTAAACTAACCGAAATTGTTCCCCCCAGTGCTATTACTTTTATATCAAGAATATCCAATAATAGAATATGTGTGTTTCTGAATTCCAAGACCAATGCTGATTTTATAACAAACAAATACCTTACTCTGATCATTAAAAATACAACTGTTAATGTGAGACCCCTAATTAACAAACTCAAAAGAATCATAATATCAAATGTATACCCATTCATTCCAAACGAGGAAATAACTAATATTTTTAAGAACCATGACATTAAAACTGCCTCCAGTATATCTTTCATCAGAGCTGGCCTGTCTGACCCCAATCTCAGTCACATTATGAGCTTCAGAAGGCAAACTTTTATCCAACCTGAAGAACTTCACAAACTCCCTCAGTCATCAGTGATTGTATATGAAGGTACTCCATATAGAATCTTTTTCTCTGCTGAAAACATCACCTGTTTCAATTGCAAAATGGAAGGCCATACTGCTAGTAACTGCCCCAAAATCACCACAAAGAGAATTGCCTTCTGGATTCTACAAGTACAAATATATCTTCAAACCCCACAAATCACATTGAAGTACAACCTATCACAGTTGACTCACCCACTGCCTCCCCAGCCAGTGACCCTATAAATTTTCCCCCCCTTCTTAAGAGAAGCCTCCCAAATGAATCCTCCTCCCCCTCTGAAACAAACAACAATGCTAATGACAGCCACAATGAAGACAACATGTGAAAAAGACAAAAAAAAAGAAACAGAAAAAGAATTCTGCAAAACAAGATGAAACGGAACAAGACAGTAACCCTGCTACTTCTCTTGAGACATGCTCAGTCCAACTAAAGCTCTGTTCGAAAAGAACAAAAACTCTTTTCCACTGTCAGAAAATCAACTCCATCTACTACTAGAAAATGCTTTGGGCTCTGCTGACCCTCTTACCATTGTCAAAGATTATTCCAATGACATCCCAGCCGTCATAAAAATGCTCAACGACATCCATTCTGTACTAAATGACAGAGTTATCAAAGGCAGAGTTACCAGACTAAAGAAAAAGCTGTTAAAACACATACCAGAATCAGATACATCCGACTCAGAATCTAGCATGGAAACAATCTGACACTGAATTCTTTTTAATACAAACCTTATGATAAACATCAACCTGCAATTATTAAATAAAATTCAACAAACGAAGATACCTCTAAGGAATACCACTGGACACCATTGTTGACCTGAGTATCCACAACCATTATACAACAAATTTGACTCGGCCAATATTTGTCAGCAAGAATCCAAAAAGACTTACCAACAAGATAATGAAGAGAATGTTGTGGTGGCTACTACAAAATGTAGCCACCACAACAGAAATATCTGAACCTAACCTTTCTCAAAGCTGAAATGAACATTCTACAATGGAATGCAAATGGTTTCTACACAAGATATGAAAGGCTACAATTACTATGCCAAAATCACAAGCCCGAAATAATCTGCATTCAGGAAACTAACTTCAAGGCAAACAGCAAAGGTAAATTAAAAGGTTTCAAATGCTACAATAAAAACCGTCACTACTCCAATATAGCTAGCGGTGGTGTTGCCATTTTTGCAAAAGAATACTTGCCTGCAGAACAAATTGACATACAAACAGAGATTGAAGCTGTAGCTATTAAAATCCAAGCCCCAGCGACAATCAGTGTATGTAATATTTACCTTCCCAATAGCCAATCTCTCGATGCTAATGAAATTAAAGATTTGATTAAACAACTTCCAAAACCTTTTATCTTACTTGGCGACTTCAACAGCCATAACACAATATGGGGATCAAACAAATCCGACACAAGAGGACGCCAGATGGAAAATATTATTGATGAAGAGGACCTAATTATCTTGAACAACGGACAACCCACTCATTTTAACATGAGCAACGGACGTCTTAGTGCAATAGACCTTACCTTATGTTCCACTGCAATTGCCCCAAAATGCAACTGGGGTGTTCTCGAACAGCTACACGACAGTGATCACTTCCCAATTCTCCTGTATGTGGACTGTCCCCACAGTATTCCTGATAGCTTTGCACGATCTCTCAAATGGAATTACGACAAAGCAAATTGGGAACAATACAAAAAATGTATCAGCAAGCTCTTAAATCAGCAAGATATATTTGAAGAAAACGACGATATTGACCGTATCATTCAGACCTTCTCAAATGTTATAACAATAGCTACATATGAATCCATTAAATACACCAGGCCTACAAATAAGACAAGATCAGTTCCCTGGTGGAACGACGAATGCGGTGACGCAATAAAAAGATCCAAAAGAGCTTTTAACAAGTACAAAAAACACAACACCTTAGAAAACAAGATTGAGTACAAAAAAATGAGAGCGAAGGCAAGAAGGATCATCAAAGAAAGCAAAGCTAAATCTTGGACTGTCTTTGTATCTATTTCAGCATCAAACAACATCAAAGACTCCTGGAATAAGATTAATGCCATAAAAGGAAGCAAATTGTACAACTCAATTCCATTCCTACAGAATGACAACAAAATGATTACAGAGCCTTACTGCATCGCAAACATATTGGCCGATAAATTTACAAAAAATTCCAGCTCTCAAAATTATACTGCTGATTTTCTTCAGTATAAAGCAGAAGAAGAAAAAAGAAGAGATTACATTTAACAGCAATCAAGACACCGGTTCTCAATATCATTTAAACAACCCCATCTCCCTAAAGGAACTCACCTCAACTATTGACAGTACCAAAAATTCATCGCCAGGCCCCGATGGAATCCCCAATATACTCATTAAACAATTACCCACAGAGGGAATTGAAACCCTTCTGAAAATATATAACTTAATCTGGACTAAGAACATATTTCCTAAAGTATGGAAAACTGCAATAGTAGTTCCAATACCCAAACCTGGCAAGGACAGATCAAAAAGTGAAAATTACAGACCTATCGCATTAACGTGCAACATGTGCAAAATTTTTGAAAAAATAATTAACTCACGACTCAGGTGGTTTCTCGACTTTCAAAAAATTATATCCAATAACCAATTTGGCTTCAGATCAAACCACTCAACCTTAGCTCACCTGATAAGCATACACACGCATATACAAGAAGCATTCTCAAACAACCAACATGTTCTAGCCATCAACTTAGACATTGAAAAAGCTTACGACATGGTATGGATTCACGGAATTCTAAGAAAATTACAGCAGATTGGAATCGGAGGACATATGTTTTCAATTTATCAAAAGTCTTATGAAAGACAGGACTATACAAGTGAGAATCAACGGCTGCCTCTCTGAAGAAATGAAGATAGAAAACGGAGTACCACAAGGATCCGTATTGAGCGTCACACTCTTTCTTCTTGCAATTAACGATGTAGACGCAAATATCGAAGCTCCTGTGTTTACAAGAAAGTATGCAGATGACATCACCGTCTTCTGCAAAGGCAAATCTATCTCCTCAAGCCAACAAATCATGCAAGCTTCCTTAAACAGACTCCATGAATGGACCCAAAGAACAGGATTCAAATTCTCGGCCCAAAAAAACAGAATGCATACTATTCGCCAAGCACAATGAAGAGAATCTGCCTACACTTAGGCTCGGCGATCACAATCTGAAGTACGTAGAGAGAACAAAAATATTGGGAATGCATTTTGACGCAAAAATGTCGTGGAAAAGTCACATACAGATCTTGTCAGACGAATGTAAAAAAAGGCTCAACATACTAAAATGCCTTTCACACAACAACTGGGGCGCAGATAAAAATCTGTTATTACTAACGTATAAAACCACAGTAAGAGCTAAATTAGATTATGGATCTATAATTTATGATTCTGCCCGATGGAACGACCTCAAGAAACTAGAAGTTATACACAACCAAGGCCTAAGAATCAGTACTGGTTGCTACCGCACAAGCCCCATCGGAAGCATCCTAATTGAATCCAACGAACCAAATCTAGCACATCGCAGAAATACATTAATGTTGAAATATGCCATCAATGCTGCTGCTTCAATCAACCCAATAATACTTCACGATGTTTATCCAGTGATTCAAGCTGAATACAAAGAAAAGTCAAGATACATTCCCCTATATGCAAAAATTAAAACACTTATGCAAGAAATAGGCTTCCAGATAACACCAACAGAAAAGACAAGAATACACAATATTCCTCCGTGGACAATACCAGAAATACTAACCAAATCAGCTTCAACTTCTGCCGAGGAACCAAACCAAACAACAAAAGCCCGGAATCTACAACCTGCTGAACCCACCAGTGGAAATTACAACCCTCTCCGTATATATGCCTACGGAATAAAAAATGAAAACGAAACCTATTCAGTTATCTCTACGCAGGAAACCAAAATTAAACATCAACTTCACTCTTTCTGCAGTAAGATCACTGCAGATATGTGCTCACTAATGTTAGCATTCAAATTGGCTAACCAAACAAACCGCAGCCAATTTATAATTTACATAAAATCTCCCGGTATCATACACACTATATCTAAAAGAAATCGCAAAACTGAAATGGCTATTAACATACAAGAATTATACTACAACATCACCAAATCAGGGAAATCCATCACAATAGAAACGATCCAAACAGAAGAAACAATAGATGACAACAGTATATGTCCCGACAATGATAGGGCAGTTGGAGACTCAAACAGTGTATTGACCATATCCAACACAATTGACGATTTAAGGACATATATTAACAAAATATCTTTTGAAAAATGGGACAAAATATGGAGAGATCAAAAAGCCAGTATCCTTCATAAGAAAATCGAGCATGTCAACAACCTTAAACTCAACAGCAAATTAAGCAGGAGAGAGCAAGTCATCATATCAAGAATAAGAACAGGCCACTGTAAACTAAGCCACCTTCATCTGTTAACTAAGAACACTCCTCCCATCTGCCCTATCTGCAGCATCCCAAACACCATACAACACCTAATTGTCGAATGCCCCCAATTCTCACAAGAAAGACAAAAATATCTGCAAGGAACGAACTTCGATTCAATCCTTGACTCCCCTACATACCAAAAAAAAATTATAGAATTTTGCAAATATACCAAACTTTCTGATGAAATATAAATGGAATAGTGTATACAACAAGGAGCAATCAATATATATGCAAATATGGGTGTACACTTATGTATACGTGTTTAGCGTAACAATATTTAAATATATGTACATATTGAAGTTTGCAAACTGTTCAACATAATATGTTTTATATCTTGGTGATGCATAACATTATCTGCCGAGTGAACAAGTCTATTTACCAAATAAATATGTTAAGAGTCCAAATAAGAGTATGTGTATTAAAAGTATTAAATGCACCAAATCTCAAGGAATTCCAACTCAGGAAAAGTCTATTATGGGAAGTACAATGAAACAAAAAGAAACCAATAACACAACAAATAATGAAAACCCTTTTCACTGCACCAGAAGGTGCTATTGCATTTATGTATTTTGTATTGCATTTTTTGTTTTCGTGGTATATTTTCTATTGTATAATTTTGTGTTGTATCCTCATTGAATTTTCTGGAATCTAAACTGTATATACAACAAACTGTGTATCCTTGTATTACAATGTAAACAATTGTAACCTTATACCTGTCGCTAATGACCATGTAGTTGATGCGACAATAAATAAATAAATTAAAAAAAAAAAAAAGAAAAGAAAGAAAGAAAGAGTATTTTGGAGGGGGCTTTGTATGATATTGTGTATTGAATCTATATTAGTTTATATGAAATGATTAATTTTCTGTATCAAATGAAGTTAGTTTTCTGATCATGTCCTAATGACATTGTAGTTTTTCATATGCCTTGTTTTACTCATTAACTACATTCCAGCGTTACTGGGTTTCACTGGTTACTGATTCTACCTTACTGGGTTTAATAATGAGAGGGGAGATACTATAGTAGATTAATATTTGAATTGTTGCAACGTAGTCAAAGTGGACTTAAAATTTTGACTTCATGTTTTGTGAAGACTTTGATAATTCCATTATATGTTGCAATATGCAGTAAAACAAAAGACAATATCAGACGTACATTGGTTTTATTATTTTCATGGAAGTCAAATTATTCATAAACAGACTTATCTCGAAATCAACGATTTTAGGAATAAAACTATTTTCATGTGTCTTCATGATGAAACACGTGGCAAGTTATTGAAAGCCCTCCTTTTTAATTATAATTTGTTAGGTAGTGTAAGAAGGAATTTGCGAAGAGAAATAAACAATAATTTATCAAACAAGACTATATTTCATGCAAAATAGATGGAAGTGTTTGTAACATTACATTCAGCGTTATTAGGATCGAATGTATGATAATTTGAAGTATTGTGCTTCTAGAAACCCTTATCTTCTTTTGTGCTTGATTTTGGAGCCACAGGAAGCCCTTATGCATTGTTCACCATGGGAATGATATGATGGATGTGTGAGATTGGTTCTGACCACATGTGAGGAGGGGAATAGACACCCGTGTCTGTTATAGCTAATCATTATTGTTATTGTTGTTTTGTGTTTTCAAACGCAATTGCTTCCTTTCACTAGAAGAGCGTGTGCAACGCAAACAAGAACTTCACCGTTTGTCCCCGATTTCCCATTTCAAGGAAATCAAAAACTACATTTTGCATTCTTTGTTCGACGACCCGACGGACGGCATGCCCCGTGCCGCCGCCCCCGCCGAGGATTCAGAAGGCGAAAGAGAACGTCACAGAACTTACAAACGGTCGTACAAATCAGTTATTGAGGTGATTTATCATGGCAGATTTCTTGTTTGAAGTGAATATTGAGAGAAAATTCGACAATAGCTTGCTCTCAAAAAACTGAGAATTTTATACTCCGCGGAAAATTATCTTCTACTCTTACAAAAGCGGCATTGGAAATCGTCTCTGAAATGAATTTTTGAAATTAATGAGCGTTTTGAGCGATTCGTTTTCCAACCACCAATTCAACTTTGCGAATATAAAGAAAATATGTTCATTTAGTCTCGTGTGTATTGTAACTTCTAGGTTCAAACAAAACCTTTTAACTATTCTTTTTTGAGAGTTTCAAGGTTGTTGAAACAAACTGGACTGAAATCGTTTATATTTCTGTAGTACGGTCATAAAACTGAAGATACACGGATATGAAGGTGAAAGAATACATAATACTGACTAGTGTTATAGTAGTCAGTAAAAATTGTAGTCCATAGGTAATGAAATGTTTGATAAACATCTATGCATAGATATGATAATATACGTTTTTCCAAATTCAAAACATAAAATACATTTCTTCTGAATGTAGTAGGAACATAAAAATGAGGATCAAAATGGAAAATATTGTTAGAAATTCCATGCAATGGTCGTACCGTATCTTGATTTCTACGAGAAGGATCCCTTGATAATACATAATAAAAAGAGAAGAGGGAAAACAGGTACGCCATGATCATAATCAGCCTTATACATCCCTCTTTTGTATTATTGCCTTTTCACACCAGGGTGTGCTAAGGAATAATAACTAGTGGTTCTGCAACATCATATACTTCCCCGTACAATTGGAAACACACAAAAAATTGCACATATTGCACACAATATTGTGAGAAAACTACTAAACGCTTCAAAAATGTACATGAACTTAAAGAAAGAACTCACTATAAAGAACAAATTTTATTTGAAGGAAAAATCTATCTGCAATTTTGTATTTGGAGGAAGACGCCGAAGAAAATTCAAACTTTCGCAATTTTCGAAAATTCAGAGTTATCCGTGAAAATCGAATCTATGCCACCTTAATAAGTGTATTTTACTCTATCCTTACAAGAAGTTTAAAGAAAATAAATTGGAGCCGTTTTTGGGAAAATGTTGATAATGTCCAGGGGGCTTCATGTAAAGTACCCCCGAAAATTAAAATGTCGCTTTCAAATTCAAGGGGTCACGAGATCAGCCAGAAGGATCAGGGAGTATCAATTTTGGAGAAAATCGGTTGAGCGGTTTAGTCGCTAGCGTTGTTCACAGACAGACAGACAGACAAACGGACTGATGTTTTGCTTTCAATTGGTTTTTCGGTATCAAGGAGCCACAAACAGAGATTCTGGCTGCACCATGTGTTAGATTGTTTCTTAATTTAGTAACTGGATTTAATCACTTTTTCGTTACCAGGGCCCTATAATAAGACTTTTCTGTCGAAAATCCGCCGTTTTCCTCGCGTAGCATTACGTAGCTTTCCTTATATATAAGTACGTACGAATAGTACGGGAAAGTAATATTATAATTATTATTAATAATAATAATAATAATAATGAGAAGAAGAAAAAGGACAAGTAATAAATAAAAAAAAAGCTATAAATGTCCGATGAGCGAATTCACATATCTAACGGACAAACAATTTGAGAGAATCATTTTAAAATTGTAATTCCTGGTGGTCATCATTCCAAATGTAACGTTATCACAGAAGGCAATTGTTATACTGAATTTGGGTAATGGAAATCGAAAGATTAATACCGTTTTACGTCAGCGCGTACGTATTTGATATGCTACACGCTGGCAAACAGCCGAGAAAGGTCACAGGTTCATCACCTCGGTGCATTGATTATCCAAGAGTGTCTCTGTGAGAGAACTACTTGTATGGGCAAGCACTGCATCGCCGTTAATGTTGTGCGATGGACGGCAGAGCTTTCTTTGATGGTAAAGATGTAGGTTTGTACTGATCCTATTCTCTCTCACTCTCTTCCGTTTTCTCTTTTCAATTTTCTTTTCCTCTCTTGTTCACACTCTTTTTCTCGAACCTATTCTAGCTCCCTCCCTCTTTCTTTCTCGACGTTTTCTTGCCCTTTCGGCAATTAGCGTTTACTTTATGTCCGAGTGTTGTGACGTCATTAGTATACTCTGCAATAGTTACTCACGAAGACGTTATTTCAGTCCACCAACGATGCCACTTCACTCACTCTTCCCATGGCAATAATGATCTTCAATCGAAACAGAGTCATCTCCTTCGCATAGTTTATGGATTGGCTGTATCCATAAACTACTCCTTGGATTACCATTTTTTCTGTTGTCTCGTGCCTTTTAATGAAATCATACAGGAACTGTAATATTTTAGAGTACATTTAAGTAAGATAAGTCTTTGGGATTCAAATGCATTCCTAATGGACAAATTAGATTTGTGTTCTCCCTTGTAACACTAAGTTATTTTCGCCAGGAAATCTTCACTTAATCAATAGGTTGCCTTTGGTCGACTTTTGTAGTCAAAGTTCACAACCACTGTGAAAACGAGGAACTTCGCTAATCAAATATTTGTTCCGGAAAATATCTATTACTCCAGGAAACCATTATTTTTTGTTCATTGCTACCTATCTTTATATTTGCTAAGTGGCTCCAAGAACTTTGAAATTTCAATGTACTAATATCGCAATATAACGGAAGGGTAAAGTGATATTTATTGTGTTATACCGCAATTTCTATATCCGAACCTTTTTTTCTCACTAAAGACTCGTTAGCAAAAGCTGGGAAATTGGATATGTGGCTATATGAGGTGGGGCGGGTACCGGTATACCTCGTCCCACACATCAAATCAATAATATACATGTGTCGTGTACAAGATTTTGGCACGTTCCTCACTGGTCCTTACAAATTGAAAACCATAACGAAAGAGATATTATGTTCTAAAAATACCATTCTAAACACTAAAACAGCTCTACAGTATTAGTCCATGCGTACTGATAGTATAATATGCTGGAATTTGAAAAAAAAGCTGTTGATTTACTTTATATAAAATATATAATAATAATAATTATTATTATATATTATTATTATTATTATTATTATAATTTTTATTTTCTGCTAATGAGCTTTCGCTCTGTGGCAGGGTTTATATTAGTATAGAACATATGACGTACAAAGAAAAGATAAGAATACATATTATAAGGAAAGTACCACTAAGGAACTAAGAGACATCTAACATACATACATATTTGGCATCACACGCAATTCTCTAGCGATATCGGTAGCAACGCGCACGAGAGGAAAAAGTTGCTAGTGCTGCTCCAAGTAGATTGTGCAGTCAGTTATTGTCGGTTGACAAAAGAGTATTTACCTCCATCGGTTTTTTTATTTCTATATTACTTTTGTATGGATGGTCTCCCTTTCCGAAATATTGAGGGTGCCCTATTTCTAGTTCGAGTGTCGTTTAACGCTTTACTTCAAGTGTTTGCTTTGAAACGATTTACTAGCCTAGCTATCTTTCGACGTTTCCCTCGGAGTTCTCACATCAGAGTTTGATCATTGTCTTTTCCCACAAGTTTTATCGATCTCTTTTGTATATGGTATAACAAGTTTATCTGCCCAGCTCTATACGGTTCCCAACACGCGGAGATGTATTCCATTACCGGACGTAGAAGAGAAGTGTATGTTAAGCGTTTTGTGTTCCCTTTGCTTTTCCTCAATATCCACATTACAAAATGGAATGATTTGCAAGCTTTGCGTGCTACGTGATTGATGTGGTCGGACCAGTTCAGATCGCTTCGAATAACAACTCCCAAATACTTAAGCTACTAATCTCAGGCACAAGTTGATCAGCAAGTGTGTATTTTAGTGAAATTTTGTCACTTTTCCTACTAAGATACATCTTTGCATTCTTGGGATTAATTTCATTTCATATTCTTTCGCCCATTCCATAATTTATAGAGATCCTTTTGCAAAATCTGCCGATCTAAAGCTTTTGTTTTCGTCGGCATATTATGCAGTCATCTGCAAGAACCTAAAGGTTGAATTAATACAATCGGGCATATCATAACGTATGCTAGAAATAGAAGCGGGCCTAGCACGCTTCCTTGGGCAACAACTGATGTCACTTGAATTTCATCAGAAAGATAATCGTTTATCTTAGCTCTTTGAGAACAACCGCGAAGGAAAAATTCGATCCAAGTGATTGTTCTTGTATCAATTCCCGTATTTCGAAGTTTTATTAACTAGTCGCTCGCCAGGCACTAAGTCCAATGCTTTTGCGAAATCTAGGACTATCGCGTCCATTGTTTCCCCTGCGTCTAAAGACTCGGAAATGTCTTGGTAAACTGTTAAAAGTTGACTTTCGCATGAGTAGCCTTGTCTAATCCCTGCGTACTACCATTCTCTCTTTCCAAAACCGCTCTCATGTATTCTGCCATCATGTTTTCCATTTGTTTACTGACTAGAGATGTTAGACTAATCGGACGATAGTTTTCGACGTCAGAGCGGTTTCCACCCTTGAGAATTGGATCAACTATGTTCTTTTTCAGTCATCAGGAAGTGTACCGTTGGTAATGAATATTTCAAACAGTCGCGTGATATTACGCACAATTATTTCGCTTTCAAGCTTCAGTAGCTTCCCTGGTACACCGTCGGGTCTATAGATTTATTGCGACCTATTGTTGCAATATTTTTTCTGATAGTTTTGACATTATTCTAATGGCAAGTTACTTAAAGTGTTCTCTATTTCTAAGAGCATTGCCGGGCGTTTCTAAACACAGCTGCGTAGTAACGATTGAAAGCATTGCTTCTTGCGTTGGATCTGTATTAGTTGGTTACCGCAACCTTTGATTAGATTAGATTTATTGTTAATTGTGCGTTTAAATATAATAACGTGGTGGAAGAATATGTTAACTCCACATGCATTAAGCTTACATTCACTAACAATAAATTACAAGAGATTAGTTAATTTAAAAAAAACAATAATTAAGAATAATATTACATAATTTCACAGCGCAAGCGTCACTCCACTCATTTTATTTCACTTTACTTCACCTCAATGGACTGCACAACACACTGTGATGCATTTCTTTAGCATTCCTTTCCTCCACTACGTAACACAATACTGCACTGCACAACATGGACAGAAATAAAATAAATACTAATAATACTACTACAACTACTACTACTAATAACAATTAAACAAATTACTTGATAGGAAAAACTTCTAATTAACAGTAGAAACTTAACAGTAACACATTGACCTATAATCTACATAAATAGCTAGGGGACTAATTTTATTTACATTTTCTCAAGCTTTGAGGAAAGGGTTCAAAGATTGTTGCAGGCAAACTTCCAGTCTCTTATGGTTCTGTTTGTGATTGAAAATTTCCCAACGTCCGTTTTTCTGCATTATTTTTCTAATTTTGTGCTCGTGATCCGCTCTACGTAAGTGTTCCTAGACGACGATTAATTTCATTCCAAGCAGGATACCCTATGTATGCTTTGTACATAGCATAGAGTTGCAACTTAATCCGCCTTTTTTTCGAGTGACATCCATAAGCCTCTATTGTTTGTACCCTTGAAAGTGAATTTTGATGGTTTGCGCTGGAGCTGGACTGTGAGTCCCAACATACCGCGCCATATTCTAACATGGGTCTCTCTAGTTACATATAAGCCAATTCTTTACTTCGCACTGTACTCATCTTTAAAATCCACATAACGGAACATAACTATCTCCAGACTTTCCCCACAACGAAATTTACTTGATTTTCCCAGCTCAATTTACTGTTTAATTGGATTCCTAATATTTGCCAGATGTAACTGTAGGTATGTCATTACTGTTTAATTGTACGCAGTTTCACCAAAAAATCGCCCCCTATCAAAGGTAATGGCTTCTATAAACAGTTTATTTCCATGCCGTTTGTTTCTGCCCCGAAGTGTAATTTGTCTGTTGAGTACAATAGCTTAATGTCACAAACTTAGTAAGTTAAACAATAATTTGTGTCTCGCTGAACAATATCTACGTCCTCCTTCGATGTGATAACCCGATAGATAATATAGTCATCGGGGAAGAGTCTTACATTTTAAGCTAAATGTTTTGGCAAGTCATTCACAAAGGCGAGAAACATGACAGGTCAATGACACTTCCTTGTCGAATCCCTGACGTAACACTCGCGGGGGTTGATAAATATCTTACGATTCGAACCTTGTTTACTATCACTTAATATTTCGTTTATGCAAGCCACCACCCTTGTGGCTGGTATTATCGTATTGGTTTCTATCCGCTTTTAAAATATTTGTAGAATTTTAGTAATTGTTTCGATAGTTGTATGAAAATAGTTTTATGTTTGTCTCTGTACAAACGTTTGCTTTAAGTCGCTTCACGGTTGTGTATAATATTCGGGATCGGAATTGTCTTTCAACGTTTCACATGGTACGAACAGATCCATGCCTTCGAATAAAATATTCTAACAATTCTCCCAAAATTCATTTAGACTTTTTGCCATTTCTGGCCCAATATGATAAAGGTAACACAATGCTACAGCACTAACTGAAACTGTAGCAAAGAAAATATTCACGTATTGAATGTGATTGCCTGTAAGTTCGCGGCCGACGACAGATTATTTCACTTCTGTACTTCACTGATCAATGAGGCCTCATTGATCAACTCCATGGCTCTGCAAGTGTTCCGAACAAATTAAAATACTTGCCCGAGCTGGATGTTCAACGTAAGTTTTGCGGCGAGCAAACTAACAATTCCGCCGCCGAATCCATCGACGTTTTACATGCCAAGAAGCGATGTTAAAAGTACGAAACTTTCATTTTTGAAAATTCAAAATTTTAATGAAAATGGCACTTCTGCCAAATTATTCAGTGTTAAATTGATTAGCGTTTCAAAAAATCTAGGTTAAATATTATAGTTGTAAGATGGATAAAAAATGAACATTTCCAATTTCCGAAAATTGAGAAATTTTAGTGATAGGAACTGGGAACGGATGTAGTGTCAGAAACGATGGCGGAAGCGGTGGTGGAATCTGTGGCGGAAAGGGTGGCAGAAGCGGAGGCGGAAACGGTGACGGAAGCGGTGACGGAAGAGGTGGAGATGGTGAAAGTAGTAAGAGGTGGCAGAAGCTGTGGTGGAAGCAGGGCGGTGGCGGAAGCGTTGGCGGAAGTAGTGGCCGAAGTGGTGATGGAAGCGGTGGCGGAATTGTTTGCTAAAGTAGTGGTTGAAGAGATGGCAGAAGCGGTGGCGGAAGTGGTGGTGGAATCTGTGGTGGTGGCGGAAACGGTGGCGAGGGTGACAGTAGTAGCGCAAGAGGTGGCAGAGCGCAGAGATGGAGGCAGGGCGGTGACGGAAAAGTTGCGGTGTCGGAAGCTTTGGCGAAAGTAGTGGCCGCAGTGGTGATCGAAGCGGTGGCGGAAGTGGTTGCGAAAGTAGTGGCAGAAGAGATTGCAGAAGCGGTGGCGGAAGCGGTGGAGATGGAAACAGGGCATGAGGACGAGTGTGAGAACTGGTATAGGGGTGGAAGCCTCTTCAGCGCCGCGCCGCTAGAATCGAGACCGTCGGGGCAGATAGAACTCATAAATCAATTCTGTGCGTTGCCGCTAACGCTGCCTCCCTCCTCGCCTGCTTTCAGAAGGATGTACTTTCCGTTTCCTTAGAAAAGTGTTGTCAAGGTCGATGCCACGAGCGGGGTGCCACCACGAAATCGTTCCTCCACGCAGTTCATCACCCCGCCACAAGACACAAAGTCATCACTATTGTAAAAGGGCGGGGTTGCTAATAGTTTCTTTCCCGCCGCTAGTTGCGCAGAAAAGCTCGTGGCATGCTACAATGCCACCAGTAGAAGACCTTGACACTACTGCCTTAGAATGATGTCGGAGATTACAACCAGTCATTAGCTCTCTCCAGGCATTTCGTCAAAAGAAGTTCCTAGAAACAAAGCCATACAACGGCAAAATAGAAAACAGTAGAGTTTGAGAGCTACCTCTCGTGCTAAAGAGCTTTTTACAGAGGCAATTGAATTTCTCCACTTTTTCGTTACCAGGGTTAATAAGAGATTTTCTGCCGAAAATTCGTCGTTTTTTTAAGCGTAGAATTACATAACTTTGTCTCTTCTCCGTATCGAAAAGTAAAAGGGGCATGACTCTAAGGAAAGCTTTCATCAAAATCAAAATACAAATAAGACAAAATATCGTAGAAGAATGGAAATTTCACCATATAAAGAGCATGTTTTAGTTAATTTCAACTATACCATATGTAAAAAGAATAATTATAGACGTTATTATTGACTTACTAACGTACTAAAAAAATAAACGTTTGTAGATTTGAAGATTTATTAGTATTTTTCGTTGTGATGTAATATTAATGACCTGATTATATTTACCAATTAAATACAATAGATTTATAATGTCTATTTGTAATAATATTATGCTTACTAGTAAAAAAAAATAGTTTTATTTCGTAATGACATTATACAAATATAAATCCTGTTCAGTAATTTCATTTTTAAAAAATATAGTTTTGCGTCAGAATTAACTGCATCATTTTTAAAACTATTTCTAAAGATATTCTCAAAACCAACTCCACATATTTTCTTTGAACTTTTTGTGCGGAGTGATAAATCAATGCATTGAATCATATGGCATGATGCCGTTTGGATTACGTTTGAATTAAGAAAAGTATCGAAAAGCGTACATGATCTTTTTCCTCGGGGATAAAGAGACGTTGCAAGCAGAAAACAATATTTTTTCACCAATGACACTACAACGCTGACTATATTTTTTAAAATATAAGACCGTTTTGAAATGCAAATAAGAAGACGCACGTGAAGTTTTCATCGAACACACCTGTATAAAGTTGTGAATCGGCAAAGATTTAATTTTTTAAGTCGCAATTTAGGGAATTTTTGAATTATAATTTTATTATGTTTTTATAAGTCGAAGTCGGTTTGTGCATTTTTTTACCTTTTCTTTCATGTCACACTTTTTTTCTTATCTACGTATTATGCACTTCATTCCGATTAAAGCATGGTAATTCTTTGAACCTTAAAAGCACTGCAACTACTTACGGTACACAAAATAATTGTGTAATTGTTCCAGAATAATCTCAATGATGAAACGTTTATTGTCTATTGTTACACGTTCCCTACGAAATTTTTGGAAATCAAACAATGCGATTTAATAATATTTTCCTATTTGGTATCTCACATCGTGTCCAACTACTTCAATATTGTTCTGCATTGAATGCATTCGCTTCGATTTGGTGGCAGTTGATGAACCGAACCATCCGTTGTTGACGCATCTCCTGTTATCTTGTGGTTATGCCCTTCACACATGGCTGCCAATTTCACTCCTGCCTGATAATTACGTGAATGTACTGTGTGGTGTCAGCGGTTACGAGTCAATGAGGCTCTTATCAAGCAATGATGTGGATATCTGATTGGAGAACGCCTATTGCCGCGGCGACTCTTGTTACCGTTTGAAGCGTATCTAAATAGGGCATATCGATTCTCAACGGCAAAAATGCGGGGATAAATTCATTTAGAGAGAGAGAAAAAGGTTAGGAACCAACGGACAAATCAATGGAACAACAGAAGACACAAAATAAGTCGAAAATGTAAAGCTACATTTGCGTAAATAAATATTTTAACTTAAGAGTCACGCAACGTCCAATGTACTCTACTGCTATTGAACCTAACTCATGATGTGCCTCTCAGATAAAAACCACTAAATATTGCATTTTTTAATCGTTTTTAGCGCTTAATGCAAAGGTCTGATTTCAATAATAAGGCAGTCTAATAAGTCATGTTGAAGACACCATACGCTTATGTGAACTGTGTGTTCTTGTTGTAAGTTAAAGTGTGTTCAGTGAAAAACTGCAGTGTTAGAACTTCTAAAAACATTATTATAGTCAAATAAACTTCACTATGGGCTGTAGTACACGCCATTTCGACTTCAAGCATGTTCTCAATAAAAGAACTCCGCTATTACGCATTTATCTGCTCACGTTTTAACAAAATCCATTTATTTCTCCCAGAGGGAATGCACTTACAAAAGTTGGCCATTACATTGTGATACACTACGTAAATTAATTTAACGTATAAAAGTAGTATTATAAAAATTACTTTAGGAGGGGAAAATCAGATTGAAAAATGTCATTTTCAACTAAATTTGTATTCAAATTTTTTTTCAAAATTTTAAGAAAATATACAAAATTGTTTATTGTTGGAGCAATTTTTTTTTAAATAATGAACATTTATTATTTTCAAAGTCATTAAAATACGTTCAAAATGTTTGATTTTCAAGAATTTAAATGTACTTTTAGTATTATAAAAAATGTTTCAAAATACACACAGTAAAATTGTATGTGCAAAGATGTTTCAAACAAAAATAACATTATTGCATGTTTGAAGAACTACACTATGCCGATCATCTTGTAAAATATTTGTATTGCATAAAAGAAATGTGAAAAAGGAATATATCTAGCTTCTATATGAAAATCGTAAGACCTGTTCGAAAAATATTTAAACTTTTTTAGCATTTAATTCAAAATTTCGGGAGAAGTACTCCTATTTTTAAAGAATGTGCAGGATCTTATGTAAAGATCTAATTTTGAAGATAAGATTTCATTAAGGAAAAAATGTTTGCCATCAATATTGTTCACCATTTTGAAATTTTAAATTTTATCACTTTTCGAAAATGAGGTCCGCGGCAGTCTAGCAGCGCCCTTTGCTACATTTTCTTAACATTCCATCACTCACGCGGCCATTCGTAACACGAGTACTCGTTGGACTCCATTCAACACTGTCATTATGAAGTTTCCTTTCTTGATTCATATCATTAATATACTTTTCTTATTTACCCGTGCTTATAATACAATTTAATACACTATGGAAATAAACAATAAATAATTACAAAACATATTTGAAGCTTCTGTTATAATGTTTCCGTCACTCGTGCGGCCATTCGTAACACGAGTGCTCGCGCGTTGGACACCGTCAAACAACCGATTATTTAGTCTTCTACAACTTCTAATATTTACAATTTTGCTCAGTAAGGAAGAGAAACTCATAAACACAACATTCGAAATATTAAACTCTCTCATATTACAGAAAAGTATCTTCTTGATTAAGTATTCAAGAACACCGTTTCATACGTCAGCACTCGCATGTTGGATTCTGTCAAACAGGCACAACGATTTTACTTCAGAGTATGGCTACACATTAGATAACAGAGAAAAAACCCTTATTGATGCTCTTCTCAGACACCGTTAGAGGAATAGAAGCATTGTTTTTATTCGTGGAAGGCTAGCATTCCTTTTTGAATTAGAAAAGAAACTTCTGTTTGACTCTATCCAACGGCGCGAGTGACGGCGTGTTAAAAACGATTTCTAACTTTTCAATAAAAATTTCCATTTAGGACGAGTTTTTACTCTTCTTTATATAATATTCTTGAAGTAATACTCCGGTTTTGTTATTAGGAAACCGAAAAATGTGGAACATTTCAAAATATGTACTTTGGGCAGCGATAGATGGCTGCTGGCAAGACTGGATGGATAGCCTAGACTAAAGAAAATGGAAAATACGAGAAAGTCTACGCCATTCTGTAGCACCACTAGTTGTACTATTATAGTTTTATATTACATTAGTAGTAGACGAGAAAATAATAGACATTTGTTTTTATTCTGACTACAGACAGTTTTTTTGTGTTCTTAGTAAATGTAACAAATCGAATTTAAAATTGTAATTAGAACATTCAAATTGATGTTTTTTTGTAAACTCATGTGCTCAAATATTAATGTGTTTGCAATTCCAAACAACAGCTTCGATCCTTATTTGATAGAATTCGTAATGGAACACAGCAAATAAATCCTATTTGAATAAGTAATTTCATTATAATTCACCCTGCACGATTTGATGTTGTTACATCACAGCCTGCGATAAGGCTGGAGATGAAATATGCTACCAGCGTTACTCTATCATTGTGCTTCAAATATTAAAGTTTACCCGACTTCATTAAAAGCATTAAACGGCCATTAATCTAATTTTTGAAGAAAAAAATTGGGGAGGCAGTTCATAATGACGACACTTGGATTAGAAATACAATGAATTCCACCATGAATTGAGTTTTTTTTATTTTTCAATTATGACGCCAATTTTGCAGACAATAAATGCTTTTCAAGAGATTGCTTTTATAATTATTTATCAATAATTCTTATTGATAAAAATATGATTTTTATGTCGTAAATAACCTGCCATCAGTGTAAATACATGTTGTCAATTTTATTCCATCCTTTAGAAAATATTGTAATAGTCGTCTTTTATTTTGTAGCTGCTGCAAAGATGAATGCTTCAACTTTACAAATATCAAAGAATTATGAACTTTCAATATAATTATCATACTTTTAGTGTGGGTTTTTCTAAATACTGTTCATTCTTTAATATTGAAGGTTCGCTTCATTTTATAAGAAATACTTTCTCTGAAGAAACCATCTACCATTTTTAAATTTAAAAAAACGTCAGAATGAACGTGGGCGCAAACTTGAATAAAACACGAGATCATCCTCGAAGATCAGAGCTTTATATAGTATTTTACTGTATATAACTGTGTGTGTCGTTGGATTGTTCATGTATATTTCGTGAGAGAATAAACATTATTTGTCAGTATAAAAAGAACACCCTGCGATGAAAGAAAACTAATGGTGCTACAGAATGGCACAGACTTTCTCGCACTAGTTAGTTTTCTGATTTCTTTGATCTAGACCATTTTTTCAGCCGTGCCACATACTGTTGCCAGCTGCCATCTACTGCCGTTTACAGTGCTACATTTTTTTGGTGTTTTTAATTTTGTGGTTTCTTAATAATAGAACGGAAATATTACTTTAAGGATTTTATGGGAGAGTAAAACCTCGTTCTATAAGGAAATGTTCTGAAAATTTCGGAGCCATTTTAAAGAAAATGACCGTAAAGCGTTACTGTAAATGCGAAATTTGAAGCTCTTTTCCACAGAAAACTTTTGAGTTTTCGACAAACTTCAGAAAGTCATTTGAAGCACTTACAGATACAATGTTTACAAATCACTGGAAATATGCATATTAACGGCGTGAGAAAGATAAAAAACTACATTTGTGTAGGAATAGCCCATAATGGCTGGTTCTAAAATACATTTTTGTAGTTTTGTAAAATAAAATGCAATAAAATGAATTTTACGTCGTCTTAAATATTGTAATTAGCACTATCCGTACGAAAAGTTTTAAGAAAAAATTTCGAGCATTTTTAAAAAACTTGTTTTTGATACTTTTTAACATTGCACAAATAGACGGCAATATTGTGTGAAAACTACTGAAATTTTCAAAAAAAATGTAGATGACCTTAATGAATGAACTAATTAAGAAGAATAATATTTTCTTGAAAGAAAAAAAAATTACCTTCAATTTTGTAGTTGTAGGAAGATGTCAAAAAATGTCAATTTTTGCAATTTTCGAAAATTAAGAGTTAACAGTGAAAATCGGAAGTAAACCACCTTTATCAGCGTATTTTACTCTATTCTCACAAGAAATTTGAAAAACAAAATTTAGAGTCTTTTTGAGAAAAAATTGAAAATGTGCCAGGGGCTTCTTGTAAAGTATCCTGAACTATCAATGAATGTTTTTCAATATTGCAGAGCTTTGAATGAGGACAAAACGACAAGGGTTTCATCAGTTTCGAAAAAGTTCTACGTATTATATTTTAGGCGCTAGTGTTGATCACAGACGACAGACGGACAGGCGGCTAGACAGTGGACGTATTGAAAGAAACTTTTCAGTAATTCACTTTTTCAGTAATAGGGAACTCCGAAACGTGTATTTCCGTTGATATTTCGAAATTGATTTTCCGAAGCATTGCCTAAGTTTTGCTATACTACGTATTTTCATACGATATATCTATATTTAATACGATTTCCAAAACGAATTATGAGAGTTCTGTACTAAATCTACAACATTTATTTTCCTTCCATAAATTCCTTTAGGGATATGGCACTACAACTCTAGTGTCTTATATATAACCGATGATATCACTCATGACTTTTGTCACTTTTGCATAGTTGATTGAGTTGAAATTTTCCTTTTCACTATTAGTTCAAGTGAAAATTATATTGCATCTCTTCGTCAACATTCAACTTAAACTACTAATACACACCAACTATAGCTGCAATACAAACGCTAATTACCTCAATAGGAAGCTAAAAACCCTGTGTTCGACGTCGCTAATGGAAATAACGGTAAATCAATGGAAATAACGGTAGTGACGGCAGAGCAATACCACGGCAGGCAGAGGCGAGAATCATTGCGTCCCACAAAGCTCTGCTCGCCATGCAGCCACTCGGCCGACAAACAGAGGATATAGTAGGGATGAAGGAACATCTGTCAGCTAGATGCGCATGAGAAGAGAAGAAAACAATGACGACAAGCGATGGAAGACAGGAAGTGGGGGTGGCGATGAAGACGGGAGTACGAGCGTGAGAAGCAGCGGTGTCGTGGGAAAAGGCGGAGGACGAGAGTGGGAAAGTGGACGAGAGGAAAGAGGACGAAAGAGGCGGAGGAAGAGAGTGAGAAAAGGACGAGAAAAGACGGAAGCCTGGCGTGGGATTCCTCGTGTGGCGGCGGAGGCGGCGGCGGCTGGCTCCCGGCAGGCTCTCGGCAACCGCAGAGGGCGGTGGGCGCGCGGCGACCCGCAGCGCCTAACTAACCGGGTTTGCGGTGGGAGTTTGTCGCAATTGTTTGCCGCTCGAGGGGTGAGCACACTGCCTGCGGCTGCTCACTCGCGCTCCGCAACTCCTCCTCCTCCTCCTCCTCCTCTGCCCCCTACCGCCGCTGCTGGTGCCTTCCGTCGCCTCACCAGACGTCAGGTGGCACCGCGAAAGTCGCGCGCCACTGCTGGAGAAATTTGTAGCGCCTGTTATTGCGGACTTGTGTACACTCCTTGACAAATAATGTGCATGAGGAATGTGCTGAAAATTGTTGTTAGTTAGAGGAAATGGAAATATGGGAATGTCACCTCGTTTTCGTGCAACTTCCTGTTACCTAGTTCTCCTATTACTACGTATTCGCAGCCTTTTTTCCTTTTTGACACTTGAAATAATCTGAAACTGTAGCAAATGTAACATTAAAGTTATTTAAGAGTAGGATAATAAAATAAATAATTTTTCTTGTTTTTATTTTCATCTGCGTTGATAATTTTTCGAATGACGGAAGTTTAACATTTCCATCCACTATGTTTCAAACAAAATATTGTAATTGCTTTGTGAAAATTCATAATTATATTTTCGTTTCTATGTAAATTCAAACATTAGTAACTGCAGGCGTAAATGCAAGGCCTCAGTATTCGCCATGGGAGCCAGGAAGTTGATACTGGTCAAGTACTGGAAATGTTCTTGATTTGTTTATCATTGATAGGTTTTTGGTACTTGCCGGAATCGAATTCATAGTTCGATTGTTTTGTTCAATAGTTTTTTGGTTTCTATGATCACTTCAAAGCCAATGCTGAAGCACCATAGAATATGACCACGGAGTGCGCACGACATTTACATTCAGGTCCTGTTCGTATTTCTATTTCCTCAGGCCTCATTGTTACAAGCGTCGAACCGGGAGATTTAGCTCAGTGCATTAACTAATGTCACTGCAGTGCCTCTGACCGGAAGGTCCTAGATTCGAGTTATGACGTCGGCAGGATTTTCTACACTAACTTGGCAGCTAATAGGTCAAATTCGGTCGCTGTCTAGAGGACAATTATAGCGGCTGGCTGCTCTGATCGGTAGTTTCCGTGGTTTCTCCGTTCAACACCAGGCGAACGCCCGAGCAATACCCTAAAAAACGGACCACGGACCGCGTACGGTCTTTTCTTCCTCTTCCTTCACCTGTCCTCACCCCTTACACGTACACTTACACTAACACGCACCACATATGCCGGGAGACCGGTAGGAGGCTTAGAGTTTGTCCCTTCTGATACGCGATACTTGGTTGGGTAAAACCCCGGTAGTCGCCGGTAGATTGGCGTTGGATCTCGCCATCCAGCGGGGGAAGATCACCCCTCCCGATGCAAATCTACGCACTATACTTACGGGACTAATGACTTAAGTTGTTGTCGCACCCAAAATTACTAATAATCAATTGTGGTATACGGGCTATACCACATGTGGGGATAATGCACTGATTTGGAAGGGTGGAGTGTTCTAGCGGCTGAACGGGCAGGGGGCTCAGTTAGGGGAGCTGGCGTTGGCCGGTTGGAGCGAGAGAGAGAGAGGGGAGGAAAAGCAGAGGGGTCGGCGAGTTCGTCGGAGCTAGCAAAGAGACGGTGCGCAGAAGCCACAGAGGTTGGACGTGTGAGAGAGGGAGCGGAAAGTAAGGCAAACCAGTGGATTTGTGACCGGTGTATTGAGCGTGTGGGTGAAACGACTGTCGGAGGTGGCGTCTGAGGCAGCCCTGTGTAGGCAACATCAGGAAGGTGGCAGATGGACCCCAGGAGGAGCCGGCTGTGTGGCAGCGACGACTAACAGCTAAGTGAACAGGGGGGGAGAGGGAACGAAATCGTCAGAGTGTGCATGGGATAAACAGTTCATCTTAAATTCAGATATCTGAAGGGAACATAAATTAAGTCATGACTTAACATAGCGCAACGCGCACCATAGGGTTTCAAATCAAGTGTACGTTGTTTTTTTTGATAGAGTATTTTTGCTATATGTTCCACTTTGTTTGCATGTTCTTGTCCAGAATACAGAGTTTTCTTTGTCTTCAGTGTGTTTTTGTTGTCATTGTATTCATTATTGTGTGTTGACGATCCACTAGTACCTAACAACCCACAGGTGCTCCCAACTGGATAGAGAGGGAAGAGAGAGAGGAGGAGAGGGAACGCACTAGCGATTTTTACGTATGATAGGTGGGCGTAATAACCCCGATGGTGTTGCTGACGGGTACGAACGGGCAATACCCACAGATCCCGTACGGGGGTGGCTCGGCGGCCTGGTAAAAATAAATAATAACGTCGCAGACATTGCCTGCGACGAAAACTTATCTCACTCGCCTGTAGCAGTACTGTTACATAGGGAGGGAGAGGGTTTTTGGCGACCCTGCCAGGATCAGGTCGAGCATCGGGGAAAGTGAGTTTTTAGCGGGAGTAGAACCGGTATCAGTAATTAGAATTTAATAATGAAAGGTTAAATCAAAGGCGAACAATGGTGAAATTAACTGAAATACTTGTTTGTGGACTGTAGCAGTACTAGAAGAACAATTTGTGAGGTGTGAAACTGTTCCGTAAGCGTGGGAATGTAAGACGGAGCGACACGGCTGACAGCGGTGAGGCGTACTTCGGCTCAAGGTCAATGCGCGCAGCCGGAGACAGCAGCAGCGTGGGAACGGGGGGTGAGAAGTGTGTTCGTCAGGCGACTTCGGAAGGCAAAAATATTGTCAAGAGAGGCCGGGAGAAAGGACTAGGTGTTGTAGATTCCGAGTTCGTAAACACTGGAAAAATGGAAACACGGATGAATAAGAATCGGAAGCAGAAGGAGGCGGAGGAAGATAAACAAAGCGGCGACTTGGCAACAGGAATGCAGGAGGGAAGGAATGAAGCGACAGAGAGCGAGATAGATAAACCCGAAGAAATGGCACAGATTACGCAAAACACATTAGGTGATGAAGATAATAGCACGATGACAGCTGAGAGTTCGGGGGAAAGTGTTGAGGGAAACGACGAGCTAGCTGTACCGTCCCGAGATTCCATCGCATATCTCCTCCGAGTAATGCAGGAAGAGCGGAGAGAAAAGGAAGAAAGGAGAAAGCAGAAAGAACGAGAAAAGGAGGAAGAAAGAAAGCAGAGAGAACGAGAAAAGGAGGAAGAAAGAGCAGAGAGAGCGAGAAAAGGAAGAAGAAAGAAAGCAGAGAGAACGAGAAAAGGAGGAAGAAAGAAAGCAGAGAGAACGAGAAAAGAAGGAAGGAAGAGAGCAGAGAGAGCGAGAAAAGGAAGTAGAAAGAAAGCAGAGAGAACGAGAAAAGGAAGAAGAAAGAAAGCAGAGAGAACGAGAAAAGGAAGAAGAGAGAAAGGTAATGAATTCGATAGCAGACGATATACGACAAGCCATGCGAGAGGGTTTTGTCACGTTTCGGGAAGAAATGCGAGAAGAAGTCAAAACATCGATGGCCGAGATGCAGAAAACCGTGGAACGGCAAGAGCACCAGCTAAGGGAGGTACGGGAAACCACGTCACAGCGCGCCAAGGCGCAGGAAGAGCGCATGCGAGTTCTCGATGACAACATTCAAGAGACGCAGCGGGCCGCGGTGAGGCTGGAGACCAAGCTCACGGAAGGGCTAGCGCAGGTAGGAAGGCGTATTGAGAGCGTGGAGGACAACATCACGACGTCGAAGGCACAAGAAAAGACGACCCTGGAGAGTAAACTGAAGGAGTTGGAAGAAAGAATTCGTAACGAGAGATGGAATGGAGGAAGTGGAGGCGTTTGCGTGGGCAGCTGGCAGATTCCAAGCCGACTGAATTTCGAGGGCAGTCCGAGGGACACACCGTGGACATTTTTGAAGGCAGTTGAGATTTTCTTTATCATGAATTCTGTTCCCAGTCAGTTGAAAGTACGGATGGTATATCAAATGATGTCCGGGAAAGCAAAGCTGTGGATGGATATGGTGGGGGACAAGATTAACACATATGAAGAATGGGTGGAACAATTTAAGGCCCGATATTTTAATGACGATCAGCGTTTCAATCTAAAGTTTGCCATGATGGCACAACGTTATAATAGCGGGGAGAAAGAATCACTTCAAGATTTTGCAGTACGGAAGGCGGCGAACTTTAAAGCATGCGACCCGAACATGACCGAACGGGAGATCATCCGAGTAATTACGAGTCAGTTACCGTTCACGTATCAAAACATATTGAATAGTATAGAGATTAGGGATCTGGAGCAATTCACAAATACTTTAGCGAAATATGATAACAATATTCAGCAAACGGAAAGGGGGAAAACTAAAGAAACTCGGATGAATGCTGTGCAGATGGAAGAAAATAAGACCCCGGAGAATTTCCAACGGGAGAAGGAGAAGAAAACAGAAGAGAAGGGAGGACCACAAGGCGGGCACAGCAAGAACCAAGAGGGCAGAGGAAAGAGAAATGGAAAAGGGACCGAACATACACGCGATGACGGGAGGATGATAACAGTTGTTGACGTGCATCCAAGCCCAACGTCGGCAAACTGAAGGGGTTCGATGGTGTATCGTGCCCATCATCGAGCCAACCCTGTGTGACACATGAAGAGGTGCGAACAATTGAAGGAGTCATGGCGGAAGAAGAGGATTTCTTAGAAGAAACGAAGAGCGCTAACAAAAGGGGCTCTGGGGGGAGATGCATTGTGTTGAAGGGATATTGTGAGGATGTGGAGTTGGAGTTGCTCATTGATACGGGTAGTGTGATCACTGCGGTGTCAAAGAAAGTGGTAGACAAGCTTCGTAGAAGGGGTATAAGGGTTCCGGAGTTGCCGATGCGCAGGATGAAATTAGTCATGGCTAACGGGAAAAGCTCAACTATTGTAGACAGGCAAGTCTGGCTCGATGTGGTTATTGAAGACTATCAGGTGTCAATGTCGTGCGTTTTGATGGATGGCCTAGTGGGTGACGTCATCGTAGGGATAGATACTTTGAGGAAATACGAAGTTATTATTCATGTTGCGGAGGAACGGGTACAGTTTTCCCGGATGGAAACTGCAGTACCGTAGTTTGCAGGATTATTGTAGGAGAACGATGACATCCTAGACATCTGTGAACAAGCTGTGGTGACGTTCGAACAATCGGAGATCGGGGACAAGTTACGAGAGTTGCGGCGAACCATTGGCGAGAAGATTGTTGATGAGTTAGAAGAAATGATTTGGCAACATCGGGAGATATTTAGAGAATCCGCCGACCCTATCAAGAACTACCAGTTTCGGATAGAGCTCAGTGACGATACTCCGTTCAAAGGCAAAACATATCCAGTTCCACAAGCATATCACAGTGCAGTGCGAGAATTAATAGAAGAAATGATGAAGAACAATATAATCGAGAAGGTGTCAACAGCTTATGTCAATCCGCTAGTAGTTGTAAAGAAGAAAGATGGGAAGATTCGTCTGTGCTTAGACGCCAGAAGACTAAACAGAGTGACTATGCCGTTCCGAGAAACGACTATGAGGGTAGAGGAGATGCTTCGGAAGTTGAAAGGGACCATGTACTTTACATTGATCGACTTGACAGCGGCGTACTGGCAGCTAGCCATAGCGCCTGATAGTCGGAAATATGTGGGTTTCATATTTGAGGGAAGTACCTATTCTTTTCAAAGAGTTCCATTCGGGTTGAAAAACAGTGCGGCAGCATTGATCTATTATTTGAACGGGCTTTTCGAAGGGTCGCTGAAGACGACGACGATTACATATATAGATGACATTATTTTGTTTTCTAAGTCTTTAGACGAACATCTGCGGGATTTGCAAAGGCTGTTTGAAGTGTTCCATGAAAATAATGTGAGAATAAATTTACAAAAATGCCAGTTTTTGCAAGAAAGTGTAGAGTTTTGGGGGCATCTGATAAATCATGAAGGGGTGCAAATCCTTGAGCGGAAGAGAAAAAAATTACAAGAGTTGCCAGTTCTTAGAAATGTGAGAGCTGCGAAGGTTGTTGGGCGTATATAATTACTACGCCAAGTTTTGTAAGAATTATGCGATTCACATTCAACCAATGCTGCGGCTGTTGAGGAAGGGAGTATCGTGGAAATGGGATGAGGAGTGCCAGAAGGCATTTGAAAATTCTAAGAGGATGTTTGAGAACACACATCTCATTCACTACCCCGACTTTGGAAGGCGAATGTTTCTGCAAGCGGATGCGAGTCAGTACGGGATAGAAGCCACACTATACCAGCTGGGTGATGGAGAATTTCAGCAAATTATTGCCTTGGAAAGTAGAACCCTTTCTCCAGTGGAAGCGCGATATTCCGTGTCTGAACGAGAGGCACTAGCTATCGTTTGGGCGGTCAGAAAACTTAAGACGTTTCTGATAGGGCGGTCATTTACGATCATCACGGATCATAAATCTTTGTTGTTTGTCATGAACTGCACATTTGACAACGATAGAATATATCGATGGACGCTGTGGCTTCAGCAGTTTGACTTCACGATAGAATACTGTCCGGGGAAGAACAATGTGTTACCGGATTATCTGAGCAGAGCGGAGGAGCCTAGGCAGCAAGAGCGAGATGTGGAGAAGATAATGGCCGCGGTTCAACTAGGCGCCATTTCACCCAAGTTAACGCGCCGTGAGCTAAAGAAAGTGCAAAGGGAAGAGGCATTATTACGTGAGGTCTATGACGTGTGGTCGGGAAGGCCATGTCAGAATGATGACTTGATAAGGTTGAAACGAGAAGACCCTGAGGCGTGGGCGGTTGTCAACGGGATCGTCTTGAAGAGGACAAGATCAGACCCGAAGCAGTATCGCATTGTCATGCCGCGACACTGCGTGGACACATTTGTAAAATCAGTGCACGAGCATTACGCACATTTCGGCAGCGCTAAGATTATAAGAATACTTGAAGGCCATGTGTATTGGAGAAATATGTCTCGAGAAATCAGGAAGATTATATCAAAGTGCAAACTATGTCAGCAGACGAAGTACGGGAATGTCACGATGGCAGGGAAATTACAACCGATTATTCCGGACGGTCCTAGGGACCTGTACGCAGTGGACATATACGGGCCGGTTCCTAAGTCCAAGTTCGGGAATCAGTACCTGTTTGTCATTATTGACGTATATACCAAATTTGTACAGGTATATCCGATGACGGTAGCAACTACTAGATCATGTGTAAGGAAAGTGCTGCGGTTTATAACATTGTGCGGGAAACCCCGACGCATACTGGCTGACAATGGTACCCAATTTACAAATTCACAGTGGAAGGATACGTTTCGCAGACTAGGCGTCGAAACGGTCACCACCGCGATTCGCCATCCTCAGTCGAACCCTAGTGAGCGGGTAATGTGGGAACTATCGCGTCTATTTAGGGCATACCTGCGCGAGAAACATCAGTCATGGTACAAGATAGTGGATTTGATCAATACAATATTGAACGTGGTTCCTCATTCCAGTACGGGCCTGACGCCTCACGAGGTGCATTTTGGGACTGCAGCAGACACCATTTTCAAGAAGTTGAAGATCCCTGAAGATGTGTTTGGGACACCGGACCAAAGGAGTAAAGAAGTGATCATCTTGGATAATTTGAATAAAGCAGCCGAAAGGAGAATTCGTCATAGCAGGACTGTTGATAAGAAATTTGAAGTGGGAGAGACAGTATGGCTGAGAGTACCGAAATCGTCAGATCCGGCACGCAAGCTGTTTAAGAAGTTCTTTCCACTTTTTGAAGGGCTATATACGGTGACTCGGGTGGTGGCAACTAACGCGTATGAAATAACAGATGTATATGGAATTTCGCGAGGCATTCACAACGCCTACAACCTGAAAGCGGTGCTGTGAAGATAATCCAGAGTTGAAAGGACAGGCGTGAGACTGTAGGAAATGATTAGAGGCTATTCGGTTCCTGTTTTCTTTATTATCATCTAGC
Source organism: Acheta domesticus (assembly GCA_031308135.1). Taxonomy (NCBI): domain Eukaryota; kingdom Metazoa; phylum Arthropoda; class Insecta; order Orthoptera; family Gryllidae; genus Acheta; species Acheta domesticus. The sequence goes on along the minus strand of JAHLJT010004567.1, from coordinate 89,796,362 downwards.
GATAGCATTTAGGTTTAGTTATTTTGCAGTAACTATTTGTTTGTTTGCCAGCATACACAGAGTGTCATTTCGCGGTGGGAGCACCATTTATGTACGAAAAGAAAGTGGGTTATTGTATTGGAACATTGTTTTAGATATAAGTTTAGTTGTTAGTTTTTTATATTGCTTTGTTTTGACTATGAATGTATATTTAAAAACAGGAAGTTAAATGTAAATGATTTGCATGCTCAAGAAGATGAACTGTACGTGAGGTGTGGTATGATATCGGAAGAACGTGGACTCTTCCCTGTGTCAGACTCCACATTTTCCTCTTGTGGTGGGGCGATGTGGTATACGGGCTATACTTCATGTGGGGATAATGCACTGATTTGGAAGGGTGGAGTGTTCTAGCGGCTGAACGGGCAGTTAGGGGAGCTGGCGTTCGCCGGTTGGAGCGAGAGAGAGAGAGGGGAGGAAAAGCAGAGGGGTCGGCGAGTTCGTCGGAGCTAGCAAAGAGACGGTGCGCAGAAGCCACAGAGGTTGGACGTGTGAGAGAGGGAGCGGAAAGTAAGGCAAACCAGTGGATTTGTGACCGGTGTATTGAGCGTGTGGGTGAAACGGCTGTCGGGAGCGTGTGGGTGAAACGGCTGTCGGAGGTGGCGTCTGAGGCAGATGGACCCCAGGAGGAGCCGGCTGTGTGGCAACGACGACTAACAGCTAAGTGAACAGGGGGGGAGAGGGAACAAAATCGTCAGAGTGTGCATGGGATAAACAGTTCATCTTAAATTGTGATATCGGAAGGGAACATAAATTAAGTCATGACTTAACATAGCGCAACGCGCACCATAGGGTTTCAAATCAAGTGTACGTTGTTTTTTTTTCTGATAGAGTATGTTTGCTATATTGTAGCGGTACGCTATTTTTAATATTTTTTAAATTTCACAAATAACTGTCGATGCGAGGCGTCCACCTCCCGCCGCCGCCAGCCGGGTCGGCGCGCCCCCTCCGCTAATGGAAGGGATGACAGCACGCGCCCCTCTAAAGTTTATGGCCATCGTCCGCGAGTCGACCCTCATCCCGTCACGCACCCGGGCGCCGAAGAAGAGATTAGAGACGTGTGCCGATCCCGCCGTTCCGGGTATCATGCGCACTGAGTACCCAGGCCGTCCTTCGCAGCTTTCTCCGGGGGTCCCAACGGACATTCCGCGTACCCTTTACTGACCTACTTCCGAAGTCAGACGGAGAGCGTTTTCCAGACAGAGATAGGGCTACGGAAAATTCCTAGAATCACCAGACCTGATTGGCCGAGGACAAAATTACGGCGTAGTAGCACTTAGCCAATCAGGGGCAAAATTCCGTGGGGTGGGAGCGATTTTGGGGCACTTTTGAATTTTCGGGGTGGCGGAACGAGGGCACCTCCACGCTAGAGGCGTAGGGGAGAAAATCACTTCTTCTTGTTCGATTGAGCTGGGGGGGGGCGAGCGCCGCGGAGCGAGTAACAGCTCCGTCGCCGCGTTCGAACACTACGTTTACTCGACTTGTCTTGGGTGGCGAGCGCCGCGGAGTAAGTGATAGCTCCGGCGCCGCGTTCGAGGGAGAGTTATTATTTTGGGACTTAGTTCGTGGACTCTGAGCTCTGCCGCGGGCAGTGACCGGTGACTAGTTTTCTCCGAGATTCGTGATCGTGAAAACTCCAGAGAACTTTCCGTAAGAACTGCTGATTTGTGTGAACGGAATTCGCGATCATTCACGATCCGGGCCAGCTGACCGTCGCCGCCGCCGCCGTCACCGCCGCAGCCGCTGTCGCCGCCGCCGCCGAGGGCCGCCTACACGCCGCCCCATTCAGGCATAAACTTCGGTCAACGACCGCCAAAGAACTATTGTGCATTGCGGTGCCGCGCTTAGGCACTTGTTTCCCCATTATTGTCAGCCAGAAGGCGAATGGCCTAGAGTTTGTTGGGGCCTGTAAAGGAATTTGATTGTAATTCTCGTTCTTTATTTTTTTTTAGATTTAAGTTTTATCTCATTTTTTCTTTCATTTCTAACTGAGCTCATCAGGTAGGGCCTTTCTTAACTCTTTGAATCACTGTAACTTCCCCGGCCTATTATTAGGCGGGAATAAACCTTTTTATTTGCTTTACCAACCACTGAATTGTTTCTGTAGTTAGCAAACGCCTTACGACTCCTTCCATCCGAGTTAGATTCTAAGCAGGTGACAAAGTTGGCCGACTGAGCTAGGCCCGGGCCGCCCTCGTTGACTTCGGCGCACACCCACGCCGCCGGAGCTCGACGCTATGGTTGACAATCGACGCCACCGCTGTGGCTCGATAACGAACGATGGGTGTGACAATTGGCTTTCCCAAGTGGGGCTCGATAGTACCACAGATACCCCAGTAAAACGCCCTAGAATCAATTCATGTCTCAGTGCCATTTTGATAATAGTCGCAGAACCTAATTTTCTATTACTGTTGTTTTTTTAAATGGATGGAAGGACGCTGCTACGAAAGAACAATTTGTGGTCTGGTAATGATATTATTTATTATTGTATTTTGTGTATAAGTGTTATCGTTTTGTGCTTTGTGTGTTGTGAATACCGTGTGCGCGTTTCACGCAAAACAGCCAAAATGCTGGACGAATCAGGCGTCGATGTGGCGGGAGAGAGCAGTTCGGGGGAACAGCCTGCGCCCGAGATCACCCTAAGTGAACTTATGCGAGTTCTCACGAAGCAAATCTCGGAGAGTAGCGAGAGACATGCGAGACAAATCTCAGAAAGTAATAAAAGACATGAGGAGAGATTTGACCGGCTAGACAGTTGTTTGGTTGACCAGGCCGCGAAACTAGAAAATTTGGAGGCGAAATTTGATCACAAAATAGGAACTTTGCAGAATCAGTTAGAGGGTAGATGTGGGAAAATTGAAACTAGCGTGGAGAACTTAGGCCAGGAGTTAGAAAGTTCTAGGGCCGAGGCAAGGGAAAATATTATCAAAATCGAATCAGAAATTAGTCAGAAACTTCAGGCATGTGACAGGAAAGTGGAAGCTTATTGCGAATCAATTACTGAGAATATTGCCGAGGTTAAAACAGAAATGAACGGCAAATTCACGAAAATTGAAACCAAACTCAGCACGGAAGTGAGTGAAATCCATGACAAATTCGAGAAATTAGGAGTTATTGAAGGGGAGAATATCAGGGACAGGGAAGAAAAGTTAAAGAAAGAAATAGACAAGAACTTAATAAAATTAGTAAGGGAGGAAATCGAGAAAGAGAAAGAGAACGGTCCTATTGCGAATTCATCGGGAGGATCAGGGCTTAGATTCTCGTGGACCCCTCCACAAAATTTATGTTTTTGGGGAAAAGCAGATGAAAATCCAAAGGTTTTTCTCGACCGTGCCGAGAATTACATGGATTTGACGAAGGCAGTACCGTCCAAATTAAAACCTAAATTCATGCAGGAACTTCTACGCGGAAATGCAGCCCACTGGCTCACTGCGCTTACACCATTCCCGCAAACGTACGAAGAGTTTCGTACCAAGTTCCTTGCGCGTTACTGGAACGAACAAACGCGTTACGAATTCGAGAGAAAGATTCTAGAGAACAGGTGGGACAAAAGACGCGACCAATCTTACCTTGACTACGCCATGGAGAAAATCTCCGCTATTAAATTGTGTGACCCCATGATAGAGGATAAAAAGGTCATTTGGCTTTTGACCGCGCATTACCCTACCTATGTGCAAAATTTAATTAATAGTGTAGGATGTGAGGACCTCGATCGATTCCAGGAGCTGCTCGCTCAATTTGATAGGACTCGGGTAATTTCTTATGAGGATAATTGGGAGCGAAACCAAGGGAACGGCCAGAACCGACCGTCATGGCGTCGCGATGACCGGAATCGGGGGAACGCTGCAAATGAGCGACGCCCACCACCGGATTCTAATGAGAATCGAGGCGGGAACGCTGGGGACAGAAACGGTCAACATGATTCCACTAGACAGAGCCCGTTAAATTAGAACCGTTCGAGCCAGTAAGGTACCGGGGTCCCGAACGAGTTGTGTCAGAGGTACCAATTTCCAAGGTAGTGTCAGTGAACTACGCATTTCATGACTTAAATGACGATGCGAATGAACATGTGAAGGAACTCGCACGGAAGTGCCCAGTAATCGAGTTTCTCACAGGAAATTTTAATGTACGCGCTCTAGTAGATACCGGCAGTGAGGTTAGCGCAATTTCAAAGAAATTTTACTCGCAACTAATAAGTGAACGCATTCCAGTGCCAACTTTGCCTACGGGTAAATGCTTCGTTGTAGGAATCGGGAAGAAGAAAAGTAAGCCGATTTTCATGCAGGCATTAATCTCACTAAATTTTCGGGAAGTTTCATTCGACGTGCCATGTTTAGTCATAGAAGACTTGAATTATGATGTTATTCTAGGGGTAGATTTCTTGCGGGAAAATAACGGGATAGTGGATTTTTCCAGGAATATTGTGAGTTTCGGTGAGGGTAGGGAAATTGAGATACAAGATGACGAGGACAGACCGGACATTAGCATTTCATGTGGGTTTGGGGATTCGGGGGATGACGTGAGTGGAGTCATTAACAAGTGCTTGCTAGGAAATGATTCACTAAATGACCACGAGCGCCATCAGCTGCAGCAATTGCTCTGCAAATACGGCAACGTTTTCGATCGTCCCGTGCATCCAATAAAAGACTTTTGCTTTCGGATCCAGGTCACCGATGACTCACCCTTTAAAGTGAAAAATTACCCTATTCCGCAGTCCATTAGGGGGGAAGTCGATGAAACGATCAAAAACATGATTAGTGAAGGCATTATTGAGAGGTCAGTCACGGCCTACTTAAACCCGATTGTTGTTGTCAAGAAGAAAGACGGGAAAGTTAGAATTTGTTTAGATGCACGACGAATCAACGAAGTTACAGTCCCAGAAAACGAGGCACCTCAAAACATATACGAAATTCTTTGGAAATTCAACAAAACTAAAAATTTTTCGGCCTTAGATTTTTCGAGTTCTTATTGGCAGATTTCCATCCACCCCGACGATAGGAAGTTCACGGGATTCTTATACAACGGCTTAACCTACGTCTGGAAACGGATGCCTTTCGGCTTAAAGAACAGCGGCGCTGCGTTCATTCGTTGTCTGGATGAGAAGCTAGGCGACGACATCAAGCAATTTGTGACGCCTTACGTCGACGACATCGTAGTGTCTTCTCAAAATTTCCAGGAGCATTTAGATCATCTAGAGCAACTGCTTGATTGCCTGTCTAAAAATCACATGAAGTTAAATTTGAACAAGTCGCAGTTCTGCACTACAGAAATTTCATTTTTAGGCTATCTGGTAAACACCGACGGTGTGCGAATCGATCCAGAGAAGGTTCAGGCGATCGACGAAATCTCGCGCCCACAAAATCCCAAACAATTAAAAGGTTTCTTGGGAATGTGCGTGTACCAATCAAGATTCATCCCGGGCTACGGAATCCTTACGGCCCCCTTAATCAATTTACTAAGAAAGGGAACGAAATGGCTTTGGACCGCTGAACATGAGGAGGCTTTCAATAAGATAAAAGCGGCTTTTCGCAATGCTATCATGGTAAACCATCCCCAGTTTTCTAAGCCTTTTTTCCTTCAGACCGACAGTTCAAACGTAGGAATAGGATGCGTGCTGTCGCAAACAGGTGATGATGAGTCAGAAACTAAAATTGTTGCCGTAGCTAGTCGTGTACTGAGGCCAAATGAATACCAGTTTTCAGTTACTGAGAAAGAAGCGCTTTCAATAATTTGGGCTCTCCAAAAAATGCTCGGGTACTTAGCAGGGAGAAAATTCTACATTGTTACGGACCACAAGGCCCTCATCTTTTTAAAGCGCTGTCACTGCACGAATGCTCGATTATTGCGATGGGTTCTTTGGCTGCAGCAATGTGATTTTGAAATTCGCCATTGTTCAGGAATTAATAACCCCATTGCTGATTTCTTAAGTCGACTGCCTTACTCCTCAAATCACGAAATTCGGAATGAGACTGTGTATTACATGAACGCCATTGAACTCAATGTCACTCCCATCCCTGAGATGCAGCCCAGGAATTTAGGAACGCTTCAGGAACAAGATGCCGTAATTGGCAAGGTCAAATTATTTTTACAAGGCTCTCTAGATCAGAATGACCCACTTTTTGAAAAATTTAGCCAAAATCCCGACTTGGTCAAAGTTTCAAACAACCTTGTAATGTTTAGAACTAAGGAGCAGCCAAGTGAATACCGGATTTGGATTCCCGCCGGTATTACTGACAAATTAATTATCCACCTGCATCAGAAGCACGGACATTTCGGAGGAAGCAAAACCTTAAAAGTCCTGCTCACTTTCGCATATTGGAAAGGCATGGCCAGGCAGACTAGGGCTACTGTTTCCAAGTGTATCACATGCCAAAAGACTAAATTCCCAAACCGGCATTATGACGGCCCGATGAGACATATTATTCCCTCGGCCCCAAATGAGCTTGCTTGTCTCGACTTGTATGGTCCGCTACCCACTGCAAGGTACGGGTACAAGCACATCTTGGTTGTAATCGATTCATTCTCAAAATTTACTCAACTTTATCCCATTACTCGGCCTACCGCACAAAATTGCCTGAAGCGGCTTATTCGCGAATTTTTTCAGACAGCAGGAACCTACAAAAAAGTTTTAAGTGACCACGCGTCTCAGTTTACCGGCACGCTGTGGAAACAAACACTAGAAAACGAAGGAGTGTCGGCCATTTTCTCATCAATCCGACATCCTCAGTCGAATCCGAGCGAGAGGGTTATGAAGGAGATCTCGCGCCTATTCCGCGCATACATCTCAAATAATCACAAAGAGTGGCCCTTGCTTCTAAAAAACATGAATGAATGGCTAAACATTATTGAACACGACTCCATCGGTATGACTCCGTTTGAGGCACACTTTGGGAGAAAACCGAAGCATGCTTTCCCTCTGCTAGCACGATTGTCAGGACAATCGGTCCCAAATTATGAAAACCGTTGCAGAATCATCTTGGAAAATCTAAACAAGAATGCCCGAAAAAGGGAAGTACTGGTAAAAAGGCCTTTTCAATTTAATGTAGGGGACAAGGTGTTAGTTAGAACTCCACGAGTGAGTGACCAGCCTGCGGGCCTATTTCATAAATTCTTTCCTTTATTCAGCGGCCCATTTATCGTCGAAGCCATTCCACATCCGAATGTATGCCTCCTGCGGGACGAAAACGGCCTTCCAGCCGGAAAATTCAATTTTTTCAACCTCCGTCCGTTTAAAGAGTAGAAGTCACTGACAACCTCTGCACACGATTCGGAGTACCTTGGGCTCGCGGTAACAGTTCATGTTCTTCTTTGTTAAATTTTGTAGGGTTAATTAGAATTAAGATCTAGTAGTAGTTGCAATTTTCTTAGTTACTTGTAGAATGATTTTAATGTTAGGCATCGCCATGTTATTTTTTTGAAATTTCATCACGACGAGAAAAAAAATTCTCATTTCCAAATCTCAATTTTTCAAAGCCCCAATTTTTTTTCTCTATTCGGAGGGGAGGGCCAATGTAGCGGTACGCTATTTTTAATATTTTTTAAATTTCACAAATAACTGTCGATGCGAGGCGTCCACCTCCCGCCGCCGCCAGCCGGGTCGGCGCGCCCCCTCCGCTAATGGAAGGGATGACAGCACGCGCCCCTCTAAAGTTTATGGCCATCGTCCGCGAGTCGACCCTCATCCCGTCACGCACCCGGGCGCCGAAGAAGAGATTAGAGACGTGTGCCGATCCCGCCGTTCCGGGTATCATGCGCACTGAGTACCCAGGCCGTCCTTCGCAGCTTTCTCCGGGGGTCCCAACGGACATTCCGCGTACCCTTTACTGACCTACTTCCGAAGTCAGACGGAGAGCGTTTTCCAGACAGAGATAGGGCTACGGAAAATTCCTAGAATCACCAGACCTGATTGGCCGAGGACAAAATTACGGCGTAGTAGCACTTAGCCAATCAGGGGCAAAATTCCGTGGGGTGGGAGCGATTTTGGGGCACTTTTGAATTTTCGGGGTGGCGGAACGAGGGCACCTCCACGCTAGAGGCGTAGGGGAGAAAATCACTTCTTCTTGTTCGATTGAGCTGGGGGGGGCGAGCGCCGCGGAGCGAGTAACAGCTCCGGCGCCGCGTTCGAACACTACGTTTACTCGACTTGTCTTGGGTGGCGAGCGCCGCGGAGTAAGTGATAGCTCCGGCGCCGCGTTCGAGGGAGAGTTATTATTTTGGGACTTAGTTCGTGGACTCTGAGCTCTGCCGTGGGCAGTGACCGGTGACTAGTTTTCTCCGAGATTCGTGATCGTGAAAACTCCAGAGAACTTTCCGTAAGAACTGCTGATTTGTGTGAACGGAATTCGCGATCATTCACGATCCGGGCCAGCTGACCGTCGCCGCCGCCGCCGTCACCGCCGCAGCCGCTGTCGCCGCCGCCGCCGCCGAGGGCCGCCTACACGCCGCCCCATTCAGGCATAAACTTCGGTCAACGACCGCCAAAGAACTATTGTGCATTGCGGTGCCGCGCTTAGGCACTTGTTTCCCCATTATTGTCAGCCAGAAGGCGAATGGCCTAGAGTTTGTTGGGGCCTGTAAAGGAATTTGATTGTAATTCTCGTTCTTTATTTTTTTTTAGATTTAAGTTTTATCTCATTTTTTCTTTCGTTTCTAACTGAGCTCATCAGGTAGGGCCTTTCTTAACTCTTTGAATCACTGTAACTTCCCCGGCCTATTATTAGGCGGGAATAAACCTTTTTATTTGCTTTACCAACCACTGAATTGTTTCTGTAGTTAGCAAACGCCTTACGACTCCTTCCATCCGAGTTAGATTCTAAGCAGGTGACAAAGTTGGCCGACTGAGCTAGGCCCGGGCCGCCCTCGTTGACTTCGGCGCACACCCATCGCCGCCGGAGCTCGACGCTGTGGTTGACAATCGACGCCACCGTGTGGCTCGATAACGAACGATGGGTGTGACAATATGTCCCACTTTGTTTGCATGTTCTAGTCCAGAATACAGAGTTTTCTTTGTCTTTAAGTGTGTTTTTGTTGTCATTGTATTCATTATTGTGTGTTGACGATCCACTAGTACCTAACAACCCACAGGTGCCCCCAACTGGATAGAGAGGGTAGAGAGAGAAGGGGGGAACGCACTAGCGATTTTTTACGTATGATAGGTGGGCGTAATAACCCCGATGGTGTTGCCGACGGGTAGGAACGGGCATCTACCCACAGATCCTGTACGGGGGTGGCTCGGCGACCTGGTAAAATAAATAATAACGTCGCAGACATTGCCTGCGACGAAAACTTATCTCACTCGCCTGTAGCAGTACTTTTACACAATGAAGCAACCGTCTAGCGTCGGAGAACGAAACGTATCGAAACGAGTACCGTTTTATTATTAAGAATGATATTTTCATGATCCTTCTTATGAAAAAGAATGTTAACATGAACCTTTTGAAAACAGTGTGTTAATCTACTGCTATGCATTAATCAGATTACAACTTTTGTGGGTATGACACAAACCGCTTAACTAATTAATTCTCTTCACTTGATAGGTTTCGTCAGAGAATACCTTTACATCATCCACAACTACATTCCTTCGTACGTTTGTTGTACCACATACTTTATATTGAAAGCATCTTTGGTGTGAAATGTAAGCAGTTATTAAAATATATACTGTATTTCGTGAATATTTAGTTTTACCGATTTCGTTGCATAGTTATTCATTCCGCTTATCAGTCCGTGGTCGGTCATTTTTAAATCAATTTAAATTTTTTAAAGCCTTTAACACAATCTAAATCACAGTCACAGGTTGTCATTATTCTCGATAATTATCTACGCAGCACCGCGCAAATCGCCTCATAATTGGCATTTAGCGAAGTTAAGCCATAAACGAACTTGTACCTAAATTACTACTATGCTCGATGACATAACGTGTAGGTCATTTGGCAGTCCATCGAAGCGACGTTCAATGGAATGGCGTTCGGCCAGTGCCACTCCCCGGGGAGGTAAATCTCCTTAACGATACGACAGCTGCCTCCGGACGCTAACGCCCCTCCGCGCCCCCTGGCTTGCGCGCGCCGCCCACGTGAGTCAGGCGGGAGCGACGCCTGCGGTCGGGGCAGGGCGCCTGCACATCGACCTCGATAGCCGGCCAGGGAGAGAATTCCCGTACAGTAAGGGCAGGCGTGTGACTGAAGGCGAGCCATGAAATCCATTACGAAATTCTCTGCAGATACTCGGACTGGGAGGTTCCTAGGTTCGAGTCCCAATGGTGGCGGATTGTCTATTCTAGCTAGGCAGCTAGGTTGCATGCAGTCGCTGTCTGGAGGCGAATTATTGAGGACGGATGTTCTGATCGGTAGTTTTCCTTGGTTTCTCCGATCAACGCCTGAGAATTGTCAGAGCAGCACCCACATAAACGAGCCTCGGACAGCATCTTCGTTTACATTTCCTTTTCTTAAGCAAAGAAATGATCCATTGAAATTAAAAAAAATACATCAGCCATGTTTCAAACTGACAATTGAGAGTAAAATTGTACTTTTGAATAGAAAGCATATTGATTTCGTATTCGTGTTTACACAAAGGCTGCAAATAATTCCATTAGCTTAGGTATTGTCCTATACAAGAATCAAGAGCAACCCTCCCGTAAGGGATAATTCCAAACTTTGTTTATTTCACTATATATATATATATATATATATATATATATATATATATATATATATATATACATATATACACACACACACATATATATAACAAATAACTAAATTATTTAATAAGACATAACACAATATGAAAACAAATAAAGGCTTTTACATTCAGACATATCCCTGCACAGTTTTCCAAAAATTCAGAGTTAATCGTGAAATCGGACCTGTGCCAATTTAATAAGTGCATATTACTCTATTCTTACAAGAAATTTGAAGAAAAAATTTGGAGCCGTGGTGGTATCAAGGACCAACAAAACAGGGGTTCTGGCTACACCATGTGTTAGGGGATTAGTTTTCGTTAATTTAGCAACTGGTTTTATCCACTTTTCCTTATCAGGGCCCGGCAATGGATTTTTTCTACCGAAAATCCGCCGTTTTTTCGTGCAGCATTACATGACTTTCCTTATACTACGTATATTATACTCCGTATATACTTCTTCACTCCTTCCTTATACTCCGTGTATATGTATGTATACTCGAAAGTAAAAATTGAACTTACGGGTTTCCCTACATTTTACAGTTGTACGTGTTAGCAACAGAAACTTGGATGATTGTGAGGTCGTAGATTCGGCTCCCAACGATCAATAACATTTTTCAACAAATAAATAGCTTTCTTGAAAACATCTACTTAGACTCAAATTTTAGATACGGGAAGGAATTATTGATCATTTTCTTGGTTTTCTTAAATGAATTCCAGAAGGGTATCAGAACAGTATGTCACTTATATTTGTCGACCGACGCGTGCTGGATTCCTCTCTTCCAATTGGTAGAGCTGATTTTATCGATGGCTGTAACAGTGTGTGATCACATCGTTCTTGTTTGCCTGCCAGTCAGTATTAATCCGACGATGTTAGAATAACGTATGGATCAGTAACAATGGTCACTATTGAACAAAACAGATTGTATTTTCAATGTCAATGAAGAAGTTTATGACTAATTCAGTATTACATTGGGATTTATTATTATTATCATTATTAATATTAATTGTGAAAGAAGTGTATGGAACATGGTGTCTGGGTAACCGATAAATGCATATTATTTCTGTAATTCTTCCGATACCGATGTATTACGTATTAACGTTGTTTCTTGTATATTCTATAGAGTGGCAGTAAGAGTGAAGAATGTGTTTGATAACATCTTCAATTTATTGTAGTACATTACAAAATTATTTTATTTGTTTTTATTGAGCATTGTGAGTGCTACGTTTTGGAAAACCTTTCTGTGTTGTTTTATTGCAACAATTTTCCTGCTGCAGGCCTCGAGTAATGTATAACGTCGGTAATGAGATAAAATATTATTAGAACCGAAGCACCAGCTTTAGCAGATGGTTGTACCTTTACTAAGATATGTAACAGATGGTAAATATTCAGAGTTCAGTAAAATTCCGGTGGGTGAAAAATTAATATTTTTCGGTGGATTAATATTTTTCGGTGGATTAATATTCACCGCACGGATTTTCGAAGCAATTGAAGTCTATAGCCAGTAATCCTGCATTCAAAATATAAGTACGAAACTAAATGAGAAAGAGAATTTTTGAAGTAATTAGACAATCTATAAAATGTAGTACATTAATCTAAAAATTATAACGATGATACTGCTCACATTCCCAGCAAATGTGAAATGTAGCTCTTAGGCTCTGATTTGCATGACGTCTAATTAAAAGATATTTTGCAAGCATTTTCCTCTTTTTTATTAAGTTTCGTAAACATATTTGTTTTACAAGATTTTTGTAGAATTTCGTCACAATACACCTCGTTAAAGAAATTGTCAACAGAATTTTGATTAATACATATTGTCTAAAAAGTGTGAAACTTTTGAAAAAAGAAATTGTATTTTGACCATATTCTGCACAGGAACTAGAATAAGAATCTCATTTAGATGAGTGAAAATTTATGGCAGTCAAATGAGTAAACGGAAATGAATGTCCCATTTCTACTGAGCTTATTTAATTCTATTTATATACTTTATTAATTGACTGTCAATAACGCACGGTAAGTACGTACAAATTTACTTTGTATTTAATGAACATCACAGAAGATTTTGTTTCGTTTCCAGTGAGATGCATTTTTCTTAATCCTCCCTCTGCTTCCTCTGAATAGTACTCCCGCTAGCAGCGAAAGCCGTAGCACGTTCCCGCTTGTGCGCATTGCGCGAAAGCCAGTGAGGGTCGAGTGCGCGCTTGCTCGACTGTGCTTCGCGGTCCTGCGGTTCTCCCTATGGACGCCTGCCCAGACGTGTTTGTCCCACTTGCCCTGCAGCGACCTGCCCGCTTAGCCAGGCCCCACCGGCTCCACTGCTCTTGGGCTCCCCTCACTTCACCTCGCCCCGCCGCGGGCCTTGACACCGACACCCCACCAAAACTCCCTTCAACCCACTCCAGCTACCGTCACACACACTCTCACCTAACCTCACTCCGACCATCACCCTCTCTTCTCCTTACCCTTGTCTCTCCTCACCCCACCTTTTCTCCACACCCCTATTTCTCCTCCCTCCACCTCTCCTCACTACAATCTCTCTTCATCCTTGCCTCTCCTCACATCACTTCATTCCATGACGTTCTCTATGCGTTGTCTTCCCCGCCCCGACATGTCTCGACCCGGCGCGATTTGCTTCCTTGCCACCTCCACTCTGCCTTCACTACACCTATATTCGAGCTCCTGTCCGAGTTCTCTTCCCCTCTCGGTCTCATCACTTCCACTCCATTTTCATTTCGTTACCACTCCGCTACCTCTCCACTAGTACCACTCTGCTTCCACTCTGTTTCTGAACATTTCCACCCGCCTCTGCCCGCCGCGCCTGGCTCCCTCCTGCCCCGTCTTACCACCAACCGCGCGACCGCTGACCGCGCCGCGCTGCGCGGCGCCCGTCCGCTTCGCTATCTGCCCACGGGGCACCGGGAGCATTGCTCCGCACTCGACCGCGCTCCGCCCACGCCGCCTCCGCTCCGCCTCACACGCGAGGCAGCTTTCGCAAAGATGGATTGCGTACTGTGCCAAACGCGACTCCAAGTGCGACTGCTCGGAGCAGGACAACTTCATATAGTGTCATTTGAGCTCCTGTGATTAGGCGTTATTCTGTCCATCATGAGCTAAATATGGTTTTGTTCTTCTATGACTAAGTAGCAGTGGGGGACATGGTAACTGTTCGTTGAATTTTATTTAGAAATAAAAAAAATGACCATTGTATTGTGAAAACACAGAAATATTTCAAAAAGTGTTTCTTATTCTTCAAACAAATTATTTTCCAAAATTTTATAATGTGATAACACTTAAAAACTACCTACCTACCAATTTGCAATTAATGGCTGATATACGTTTTTTAAGTAAATGAAGTTTTAAATTACTATATGTGTTCAGATAAAATGTGAAAGCTTAGAAGCAAAAGAAAGCATCATACGCGTTATAACATGTCATCTTTTCGTTGGTGCATTGCAGACGTAGTAAACTTGTAAATGGATGCTTATCACGACATATAAGTGATAGAAAAGTATAGTTATTGGGATATTGTTTTGTTTTTTGCTTTTTTCATTTTTTAGGTCATTTGTTTACCGTTGCGTCATTTTTGTCATTTTTACACATTTTGTTCCCTTTTTTAGTGAATGTTTCGTTAATTCACAATGACATACTGACACAAAGCTTTTATTGTATCATCAGTTCATGACGAAAGTCCCCACTACAGTGGACTCTGTTTTTCGAAATCCAAAATAACACGGATCTTCGATAATTTCCTCGACCTTTCAAAACTGTCGTTTGGAAGATCGAAGCAAAGGAATACATTTCTTCCTAAATTAAAAATTTTGTATTAAATATAATTTTCTATAAAGACGTTTATTTAAAATTGTAAAATCCATTAAATTAGGAAACATTTTCATACACATTTTTGAGAATTTACTTTAAAAAATTAGGTTATTTCCCCCTTGTTTTTAAGTAATTTCATAGGCCATTTTTCCTTTTTATTGTCTTTTGAGGTCATTTTCAAAGAATTTTTAGGTCTTCACTCTCCAAGCCCTGGTTATAAAAAAAACATTTTTATTGAGTACATGTTCCACAATATTAAAATTGATATTATAACTTTTGTTCACAATTGTCAAATGTATTATACATTTATTTTTATACTCACAAACGTAACAATTTTACATACAAAAATTGTTCTTGAGGTTAATTTATAATTAATAATTTCTGAAACTGACACTGTAAAAATTAAAGTACAATGTAACTGTACAAATGTACAAACTGTACAGTTATTGTAGAAATTCAAAAAAGTCTGTAGTCATTAAAAATTTACTTAATTTACCCATGATGCTCTATAGTAGATTTTTTAATATAAACGTTCCAAAGATTCTATTGACATTGCAATGCGAAAAGAACGAAAGTTATTTAAGTATACATGCAATATTTATTTTCCATGTATGTTTGTTTATTTAAGAAATGTAATGCACATACCATTTATGAGATACGTGCCACCTGTCTTCATTCTCACTGCATTATTAGATACTGTAATAGTAAAGATATTTCTCAACAGTTTTGTATGCAGAAACAGAAACAAACTATTTATGTAAAAACGCATTTCCAATACATTTACTTTGTGGAATGTTATTACAATTGGTACGAAACATGTTCACAAAATTGTAATAAATTAATTGTCAGAGGTCTGTGAGAATAAACAAAACCTGCCATTTTTGTTTTTGAGTATTGAAATATTAAGCAATAATTAATATTTTCTATCAACTGCCAGATTGCATGTAGCGTAAATCTTCGAAGTGTTGAATTAACATGAACATATAAATAAATATTCATATAAAATTAGAACAAACGTACAATTTTGTATCTGAACACTCGGGTAAAGTTTTATTGAAGAATACAACAAGTAACTGACGTTTAAATGTGCGAGAAGTTTTTCCATGGTTCACGGATACATCACAAATTCAAATAACTGGAAAATCATCAATATACGTCCTGAGTTACACGACCTCTTATATACATCATCACTTTTGTTGACATCGTTCAATTGTACATCACGGAATATAGATAATTGCGTATTGTTCCACTTCTCAATGACCTTCGTGACCGACTTGCGCAACCTCTGCACGACCCTTCAAGCGAATAGGCCTCCAGAGAGCCGTAATGAAAATCACAGGTTCCGTTGCCGGTCAATGTACTGATGGAGAGAGGGGCCTCCTGCAGTGGCGGTCGCTCGGAGACCTGCGCCCGGGTCACGTACGACCCCGATCGCCCACGAGGGAGGCCGGCGCCCCCGCCGGGGCCATGCGCCATTTTGTATCCTCCCCACGACGCGGGAAAAGCTGATTAACGCTGATCAAGGATAGAAAAAAAAGAAGGAGGAAAGAAAGCGTGGACATGCGGGATAATAATGGAAAAAGAGGAAAGGCGTAGAGTGATGCTTTGTATTATGTTTTTTCTCGCTTATTTAAGGTCGCATCAACAACTAGATCATTAGTGACCACCGGTGGATTTAACGTTATGGTAATTGTGAAGATGTAATGAATTGTTGATGACAGAAGTGAAAGGACGAACACAAATACAATCATGTCCGAGGCGGGACTCAAACCCGCGATCGCTTTAGCGATCTCGGCAACCGGCTTTGTATCGTTTGTTGATCCGTCAATAAAGAGTTTAAAACTTTACACTACTTCCAAAATGTATGACAAAATCTTCCTTTTCTCGTCTTAGTTTTCGAGGTCAAATTCAATCTGTTACCGAAAAGGAACGAAAGAAACAAATATTTGGCTATTGGAATGAAAACAAAATAAAGAAATAGAGAAGAAATGAATAGGTTGAGGTGCGAAACCTTATCACATGTAAGAAACTAAATAGTAAATAAAATATTTGGTGCGATACAGAAAAAGTAAAGGACGAGATGGCGCCTTGGGGATAGTAGAGGTTTATAACCAATCAAGTCTGTTATTTTGATTTCGGCCGTTTGTCGTTCAATACATTTTGTAAGACTACCTTCTTATACTAGTGGTGCTACGGAATATCACAGACTTTCTCCTTCTAGTTCGTTTTCTATTCTTTTTGTCTGGATTAACTTATCGGTTTTGCTTCACCCCACTTCTGCCATCTATCGCCGCACAAAGTAGTTTTTTACATATTGCCAATTTTTTGCTCCCCTAATGGTAGAATTGATAAATAATTTTAAATATATTATAGAAGATTAAAACTTCGTCCAATATGGCAATACTCCTATTTCGGTCACAATCTCGAAATCTATTTTACGCTACATTACATAATTCTCTTTTCTACGTATATTACTCCGTAAGTACGTATACGAGAAAGTAAAAAAAGATTTTCAAGAATTTTGTTCGAAAATATTTATCACATTTGTATTTCTAAAATAATACGTATATCTCGTTTGTCTCTCGAATAATTTTTTGTTTTATCATTAATTTTTAATTCCAGAGATGTAAACTGCGATTTAAAAATAGACGAATGCGTGTTCAATATTTTTGAAAAATCTATTCGATGACAGAAATATCGTATACCAACAGCTTGTATACATTATTTCGTTTGTGAGTCCACGTGCTTCAAATGATTTGCAATGAAGACTCCAAAACTCAAACTTATTATGTGGAAAAAGAACCTTCAAATGTTGCATTTACAGAAACTTTTAAAAAAGATTTTCTGGAAAATGGCTCCAAATTTTTTCTTCAAACTTTTCTTACTGATAGTGCTAATTATTCTGTTTAAGATGGCATTAAATTAATTTGGCTTTATTCTTTTGTTTTTTGTTTTTTTCAAAAATTACATAAATGTAATTTTTTTAAATATCTCTCACGCTATTAATATGTATATTTTTTACAATTTGTGTACAGCATTGCATTTTTAAGTTAATGTGCTTTAAATGCCTTTCATTTAAGTTTTTCAAAAACTTTAAATCTGTTTTTGAAAATGAGCTTTAAATTCTACATTTCCACTAACGCGTAAACGACATTTTCTTAAAAACGGCTCCAAATTTTTCAACGGAATTATTCTCATAGGACGGGGTCTTGCAGTGTCGTTTACTTCATTTTCTTAAAAATGGTTCCTAATTTTTCAACTAAAATTGCCATATGGGACGAGATTTTACTCGTCTTTAATATTCTGGAAGTAATATTTCGGTTTTAACATTAGAGAAAGGTAGTAATTTAGAAAAATTCAAAATAGTGTAGTTTAGGCGGCGATAGGTGGCAGCTGGGGAGGCGCTGGGGTAAATCTACGCTATCTCAGAGCAAATAAATTAGAAAACTAACTAGTACGAGATAGTCTCTGCCATTCCTTTGCATCACTAGTTTGAATTTATATTGGCATTCTTTTGGAAAATAGGTTATCTTGTTTTACAGCTGTAAAATAACTTAGAGAACGTAGTTAATGTTACTTAAGATTTACTGTGAAGAATTCATTGTCATAGTCATGGAATTATTCAAACTGAATGGTAAATGGTACCCCCTCTCAAACCGCAACCCCTCAATTTTAAGCTAGTTTCTCCATTTTATTTTTCATTAATATAAAGTTTACCATAATTATGACACATCTTCCTAACATTTTCATTCCACGTTTCGTTTGCGCCAAAGTGGTGTATTCTTGAAGAGTTTCCTTAAGTAAATAAGGAAGTAAATGACACGCCTTAATAGTAATTTATTCGACTATACTGCTTCGTCTATGAGTTACTGATAACGTTTTGTAGGGGAAACACAATCTAAAATAAAATTTGCCAAGATACATTTAAAATGTAAATATAATATACACGTATTTACGGTTGCATTCTTCATGTTCCGATGATTAACGCATGTTTCGCGAGTTAAAATGCATTATTCTATACAGTACCAAATCAAACGCGTGGGTACGTACATAGCTACTATTCCAATAAAGGACGGGAATTAAGCACAACAGAAGAAAAATTCTGCATTTTGTCAGATAACAAATCGATTATGAACGTATATGAGTGCAGGTCTGAAGAGGCTGTGTTCTTCTATATAATATTTCAGTTATGCCTAGCAAAATGGCTCAGTGCGTAGCACTCTGGAATCGCAATCGGGAGGTCCGTGTTCGATCCCCGGCCCTGCCATCCTGATTGGGTTTTTTTTTCGTGGTTTCCACTATCCCACCTAACACCTCTCACCATCATCCTAGTCCTTTCACCCCTCATCATCAACACCTTACATAACAACCTATCGCCTGCTAATTGATTATTCAAGGCCAACAACCTTCTCTTAACCAAAGGATACAAGCGAATGGCTGCTCCCCATAATTCCAAATATTGGTCTCTTCAGGATAGAATACGACTGAGCCTCGGGAGAGAGAAAAGTATTGCATAATCAGTTGTGTCTCATACGCAAATAATAATAATAATAATAATAATAATAATAATAATAATAATAATAAATAAAACTCCCCAGTAATTCAAAAGTCTGGGAAGTGCAAGAAATTGCTTTATTTGGAACAACCCACATTTTGCCCAAAGTGTTGTAGAGGCACTGACAGTCACCGGATCTGCTCCTTAGGTAGCTGGTTGCAAACTGGAGTAGATTTTATATTCAGCCGACTCATAACATCTTTAGTCGTGATGTAGTGGAAAAATAATAATATTAATAATAATAATAATAATTATTATTATTATTATTATAATTATAATATAGAGTTATCTCCAAAAGCCAAATTTGGACTTACATTACTTCTACTTTGCCCCTTTCAATTATGAAATGATCAGTACAGGTAAGGAAGATTCCCAAATTTTCCTCTGAAAGGTTTTGCCAAATAAATCGTAGAGAAAGTTGAAATAAGATGTGACAGTAACGTGAGTAATTCTACGATCCATTTTATTTATATTTCCAATACGTTTGAGAGATATTTTTAAGAAAATATGAAATGTTCCCATGATTTATATTTCTCTGTGAAGGTAAAGAAAATATTTGTGTTTACACCTAGATTGAAAACATTTCTCTTTTTTTGTAGTACGTTGCTTTTGAAAAATCGTAAATATTCTCTCTCATTTCAGAGAACAGGATTGGACTTGCATCGATGTAAACCTAGTTATTTCGTCTGGACGCGTATTGAAGTTTCCCTCCCATACCCACAATGCAGAGTTATTGAAAATACTTCATGAACTTGTACTTTATGCAGTCAGTTTGAGTCTGCCACAACTGATTTGAATGTTAAATGTGTTAAAATTGTCTACTTTTCATGAAATGAGGTAGTTCCTTCAAATATGTTCTTGATTCTCCTTGCCAGCATTCTCCGTACGATCTGACTCCACGGTCCAAGTGAAGTGGGAATTAGTGATGCTACTACAGCTGTATTTTCGAAAATTGCATAAATTTAAAATCACAAAACTCAAGATACAGTTTTTTGCTATAAACACAATTTACTCTAAAGAATCTGAACTTTAAAAAAGATCATACACAATTTTTTGAAATAAAGGAGCAGTTTTTGCGCAATTTGTGCTTCAAATTAATGCAATTTATGAAGAAAAAAACATATTCTCAAAATTCGCTCTAACTTTTTTTCTTCAATTTTTTCGACGGATAGAACAATAAACGCTTAAAACAATGGCCCATTTTCGAAAATTGCAAATTCAGAAAAATATGAGATAGTATGTGATAGTGTCGCTTCACTTGTTTCGTTACCAGGGCCCGGCAATACAAATTTGTACATCGAAAATTTCACGATCACAATACATTTTCTTCTTACGAAGTAAGGGCGAAAAAGTAAAAACAAATGTGGATCAGTATTCCTAAAAAAACAGATGTGTTAGCATTCGGTTGCATCTTTCTCAGATAATTTTTCAGGAAGTTTCTTTGTATTAGAAAAAGGAGACGAAGGATCCCAGATTCCAGATGACCACTGATCCCAGATTATCTAAACACGAAGAACATTGATATTCTTTAATGTGGAACAACCATTTGTTAGCGGTGAGAGATAATGGCCTTGCAGTTGACATTTCTAGCTTAAAAAATACCTTTATTTATGTTCTAGTGAAAAGTGTTCCTGAATTTATTTCATTCCAGGAAGAATGTTGCGAATCAGGATCTCTATTTAAAGTCAGTAGCTGGCTAGAGTACGTGGCAAGTTGGAAAAGCTAGCAGAGACAAAAGAAATTAGAAAACTAAGTAGAACGAGAAAGTCTGTGCCATTTTGTAGCACCACTAGTTTCTTTTCAATCTTCTGAACAAAGGAGTGAGATTGGAAGCCTTACACAAGATTGAGGATATTACAGAAACTGCGAACTAAATATAAGAAATACTGAAGGAGTATATTCTTTTAACGTTGAATTTAAATAGTTTTTGTAATTGAAATCAATAAAAGTCTCATTTCAGTTTGGTGCTCGAACATTATTTTCGAAAATTTATGATGAATATAATTGTAATAATGATTTTAAAAATAATTTCAGTAGTAATATTTTATCGAATTATTATCCAAATTAAAATTATTCATTTTCCTGATTAACTAGTAATTGAACTTCTTTAGCATCAAATTTACTTACAAAGGAATTTCTATTAGAGTTACATTTCCTTGGAACTACCCGATAATTCGAAATACCTAGTGCTCGAATTACTCAATAATTGATTGGAATTCTCAACGACAGATTCACCGTAGTTCCCCGTCCTACGGTTTTGTGAGCGAGTGGGAGGAACTAGAGTTCGACGCGCGCAGCGGTCGCGCGGTCCGAAGGCCTGGAGCGTGCTCTCGTGGCTGCTATCGACCGGCTGCGGCGATCGCTCACCGCCGTGTAACAGGTGCCCCTTTGTCCCCGTCAGAGGCGCGCGGCCGCGGCCACGGCGACTGCGGCGCGGTGTTGGCCGTTTCCCGCTCTCTCAGCCGCCCCTCCCCATTCCCTGTCCCACCTCCGCACCCACCCATGCCCACACACTCATTCAGTCACACCCAATCCCCCTCCCCACCCCCACCTTCCTGGCCTCTCGTCGTTCACTTTTGCGTTACCGTCATCCCAGCAGGTACCGTTGCGTTCATCCGCTCTTATTACCCTCACATCTCTTCGCCCATTACTACCAACATAACTGTTCCGGCCACCGCCATCATTTCCATCACCGCCTCCGCTCTCAATACCCTCAGTGTCTCCGCCTTCTTTACCATTATTTCAGTACCGTCACCACCCTTGTTATTGATTGATTGATAAGGGGTTCCACGCGCGTCTACTACTAAGGTCATTAAACACGTAAGGGTAGGGCAGATTTGTAATTGTGGGAGTTGGCGGTGATCATTCCGCATTGAATGCCAAAATCCGGCGCCGACCTACGTCGGTTTGCGGGGATTTTCACCAGGTATTTCTCACCACCGGGCACCGCCCCAGTCGGGATAATCTCGAAGTTCCCGACAAGTGTGGTAGTGTAGTGCCTGTGAGTGTAGTGTGTAAGGAATGGCTTAGGGTAAGGATAAGAAAGTGGATGGAGGATGGCGCCCGTTTGTGAGGATATTTTTCGGCATTCGCGCGGTGTTGATCGGAGAAACCACGGAAAACTACCTATCAATGCAGCTGGCCGTTACCACCTTCAATAGTGTCACCGCACTCGTTATCGTCACTGCCGTCGATAAGTCGCCGCCCCCACTGTTGTCACCGTTCCGCCCCCGTTCCTAACCTCTCTCGCCTCCCGGCCAGCGACCACGCCTGCTCGGTCCGCGCCCGGCATCAGCGTTCGGTTTCCCACTCTCAGCTCTCAGCCGCAGGTACACGCGGTGTTGTTAAGCTCTGACTCGCTTGGCTCGGTCGAGTATGATTGGGTGCTCGACATTGCAATGTGGTTGGTGAATGCTGCCGGTGGCTGTAGATCTGGGGAGGATTTAACACTATTTATGGCAGTGAAAAGTTTTCACTTCAATACAAGAAATAGACGAAATGGACAACGAGAATGGCTATGAAGTTTCGCTGCTTCGATATGAAAGGTCACGAATTACATTACAGCGTTTGAGACGAATGCCACTAACTCGTATTTGACACGGAGATTGTATTTTGTTGACGTCGTATTTCAGCAAATCACAAAAGAATTATCGTGTTAGAACACGTTCTCTTTAAATTGCAAAGGGTGTATGAATCCTCTGCGTTAAATACCTAGTTCCAATAATAAATTGGCACGGAACTAGGAAACTACTACAATGCATATTTATTATCTTCTAAAGTAATTGAACATTGTTTATTTTCTTTTCCTGTTCAAGTTTTGATCTTTGTATGAGGGAAAACATATTCTGATACTTTTGCAAAATGTATCGCAAATTGTGAGTTTGCTTTCGGCAAATAGTGGTGGTATAATATTTTCATTTACAACTATCATTAATATTTCAGGCTGTATCCCTTATGTATCTTTTCTAATGTTGAGAATACAATTAAGGCGAAATATTTTATATATTACATTTCATCTACTTTTTTTTCCATCAAACTCTCGTTTGAAGTAATCTGTCGCCTCTTCAGCCACTCTTGGCATCCGACAAGAACTATAGTTTGCAAATTCAGATGTAAGTTATATTGTATTTAATGCTGTTTTTCAGTCCCTTGTTAAATTCTGGACAACCACAATAAATACTTCAAAATCGTCTTACATCACAATTTTATTAATTTTGATGTAAGTAAACTGAACAACAACATGAAATAGAATTAACGTGACAACCAGATTAAGACTAATCTAATAAATTACATTGTCCCAATATTTTCTCTAAATTATGTAAGACTAACTTATTTCCAGCTTTACAAAAACCTTTATGTTCTGAGGTAAGGTATCTTTGAAGGACTGCGCATCTGTCGGAGACATCTGCGCGGAGGAGGCGGCTGCCCAGCTCCCGTGCGTGCCCAGCTCCCTGTCGGAGTGCGCGCGTGTCCCCGAGGGGAAGGAGCAGTTCCGGCTGCTTCTAGGCTCGGGCACTCTACAAGATATAAATCAGTGATGCCAAGGTCGATGCCACGAGCAGGATGCCACGCGCACGGGCAGCACGACGAAATCACCCCTCCAGATGTCGATCACCTCGCAGCAAGAGAGTACTATGTAGTCAAAGTCGCCCTGAACGATTTTACACATGAACACTTTACCCATGAAATACGATTAGGTGGGATTTAGTCGTATAACAATTTAAGATAGTTTGTTATTTTTATTTATATTTTTATTTCTCTGTGCATACCTTGTTTACATTCGATTCTACGTTAAAGTCAGGCTCTAGAGATCTCGAGAGACTTTGTAAACGATTTCTGAATTTTTCAATATTTAATCGAACCCCGTGCTTCTTTTTGAGCAATTTCTATAATGAAAATGCTTGTTCACAAACATATGTGTTACCATACAAAAATATTATTCGAGCAACATTATTAACTTTGGGAGTTGTGATTTATCAAGTATCTTGTAAAATTCTATTATACTGCCTTCTGAGAGCAGGGTTACTACCGATAGTTTCCTTTCCCTATGCTAGCCTTGCACAGAGAAGCTCGTACCATTCCACAGTGCCACGAAAAGTGCCAATGTCACCGGTAGGACACCTTGGCATCATTAGTATAAATCAGTGTTGTGAAGGTCGATGCCACGAGTGGGAATCCGTGGCACGAGTGCCACGACGCAATCGACTCTCCACGCAGTTCATAACCCCGCCGCAAGAGACAACGCCATCACTATTGTAAAACGGCGGGGTTATTAATAGTAGTTTCCTCTCCCGACGCTAGTGGCGCAGAGAAGCCCGTGGCATGGCACGGTGTCGCGAGGCGTGCCACTGCCACCAGTAGTAGACCTTGACACCTCTGGTATAAATGAACTGTCTCGGCGGCTGGCTTTCCACTCTGAGACTGAGCTGTGAAATGTATGCATCGTGATGATGAACAGCAAGGCAGCGGACAATGTATCAGTGAAAAGAAGAAAGGCATATGAAAATATATAATCAAGAGAAGAGAGCCGTGCGAAAACATATAATCAAGAAAAGTGAGCAGTATGAAAATAATTAATCGAGAAATGTGATATTAATATAGAAGCTATATGAATTAGTGTTTTCAGTATTGTCTAACTAGTGAGTAATTTTAAATTTAAAAATATGAACGACTTTGTTAAAATAATTTTCTGTGATTTAATTCACCACCAAAACCGTTACGGTATTCTGTTAATATGGATTTACTCTTTCGTACTTTGTCCTTAGTAGTTTCCACCATTTTTAGAGCATTGTTTCTCCAGATGGAAATCGTAAATCAATTGTCTCTGATTCACAATACGTCATTTGAAATGTCATTTGCATCCACAATTCGCCACAAGCTGAACGACCGGCGGCGCATATCAAACGAACTCCGTTTCATTCGACCTCGGGACGCAGGTCGTGCACCAATGAGCCAGTAGCTTCCAATGCCTCGTTTGCATTTTTAACCCCGCTGTGTCCGTAGACATATGCTCCCGGATTGAACAGCACTGATGACGATGTAAATTACGTGAAAATGGATGAAGCGGAACATAGACAATTATAAGTGAGTAAAACCACTTCTTTGCAACCTACACTATATCTTTTGTCAAGTTGAAGTGCAACGACGGCATGAAGATTGGGCGTTTAATTGTAATATCGAAGGATAAAACTTACGAAAGGTGCTTTTGTAAACTGCAGAAGTTCATTTACAATACGGCCAGGGATACGATGACGTAAATAGAAACATTTCTCTCGCTTTCTGGTCGAGATGTGTAAGAATGATTTAACATGTGCTAACGTTTGATGCCACGCCCCACGTTATGGGCGCCGCTGCAACCGTTTTACTAATAATATTTATCTAATTCATATCATGAACTGGCCCCACGTTATGGTGCCACTGCAACCGTTTCTACTAATATTTACTTTAAACTTTTCCTTACCCTCTCGCCAAAATCACTACAATTTATTTATCTCGTGGTTACAGAAAATTTCGTGGGTCGTAGGTCGTGGCTGGCCCCTACGAGAATTACCTGTAAACTACGCGTAATACTACAGCATACCCAGGCTTCTATTAATTAGAAATAATAACACATCTTTTTGTGAGAAAAGGGGAGAACTTTGGAAATTCCGTTCTCCTTTAATTTATTTCTTTTCAAAACATGGAATTCTTTTGCTTTCGTAAAGCACTTACCCGATCACTATACAACATGTAAAATACAACAATGCAAAAATTCATACATACACATTCGCTTGGCAACGTCAACAATACATATGCTACAATAACACTTCAAATTCCAATAACAAAACCAACTGACTTCTATTTAACTTATGCAGGAATTCCTTTCTTTTGTAAAATATTTATCTAAATTTCTTTTCGTTCGTACGTACCCAAATCATTCATCAATTTGTCCAGAATGGACACCCAGTTGTATTCACTAGCATTTGAATATGAATTTCTTGATTCTAAAAGTTTGTTGAAAATTGTACGTGGGTATCGACAAGACTCCATAGATAGCAATTTAATCATGTAAGTCAATTATCTCTAATTACTTCTGATTATATTTTAGCTGAGACAGTTCCTGAGATCCTTTCAAATCATGTACCCAGGAGTTCTTCTTGATAAAAGACGTTTGCAGAAGTTCAGTTGTATCTTATCCAGTTGATTAGTGAATCCTAAACCCCAGACTTACCTTTAATTAAAAGTATTTAAAATTGACGAATAGAAGATACCCTGAAATCGCTTAAGTAGTTGCAATAAAATCACTCAGATCATTTACAGTACGGTCTTTATTACAGAACTTAATGCACCTGGCACTTTCTTTCAAAAAATACACCAATGTATGGATTATAAGATAAAATAACCAACTACAGTAATTCCTAGATTTAGGTATTTTGCTCGTAAATTTACTTTAATTTTATCTTTTGCAAATTTGCGAATTGAATAAGTCCAACTACTTCCTCTATGATTCTCTTATTCACCGAAAAACATGATTTACTTTCATTCTTGCTTACGTTCCAAACCAATATAATTTAATTTTTCTTTAACAAATTAATTAATAATTACATGTATTTAATTTTGTAATCGTGCAGCTGTACAATCCTCACTAAATTTATGACGTTACGATTGAACACCAAACCAATGTAGGATAACACCTTGTTCGTTCATATTTGGCATGAATATTCAGAAACGTTTGCCATAAACATTCGAAATAGTATTTTATAAGTGGCCCACGGTGTGGTAACAAACCCATATAATTGTGGTTTGAAGATGTATTACTCATTTCAGTAAAACCTCAAATTACCATTAATAAAGTAAACGGTAAATGCCAATTTTTTCCTAAATAAGAAAAGAGTGAAGGCATAAAATGCAACGGGCTGATATCAATGACTTATCGCTCAGCAGAAATTCAACGATTGAACTTGAATCTCTAATGATCGTCAAAACTTAAGCCTTACTAATAATTTAAAAACTGTGATATTTCCCTAAAGTAGTTAAAAATACAGTTTATGGAATTTTATTTTTGTGTCTATTGTTCACCTCTCAAAAACTGAACGAATTGTTATTTTTAGGAAAGCGAAGAAGGCCTTACAAATTCCCTAACTCTATACGAGGGCTTGAGGGGTCGCATAGCGGTCTCCGGGGCCTCGGCCCCTCGCTTGAGCACCATCAAATATTTACGCGTCATTTTCCGCAGGCGGTTGCGGTTGCGCGCCAGTTGAGCGGTTTACTCTGACCCGCGATCGCCTTCCGAACGGGCTGGAGGGATCACGGCGCCTCTTTACTAGTGGGGAATGGAAGACTTCTCATGAAGTTGATGACTCGATTTAGTGTTATGCTCTACGGACTTCGTCACTACAGCTAAGGAGAGACCTTTCAAAAAAAGTCAATTTCAAATATACATTACTTCTGCTCTGCATATTTCAATTAAAAAACGACCAATAACGGGTAGGGAACATTCCCAAATTGTACTCTTAGGAGTTTTGTCATATATACAGTTTAAATAAGTAACTGTAAGGTGAACTATTCTACCATCCACTTCCGATTTAGTGATATGTCCTGATTAAATGTTTTTTGTTTGTTGCCCCCAAAGGCGAAAATAACTATTTGGTGCTAAAATCTACAAGAGAGAATTTTGTCGTGGAAAATATTTACTTAAATATTTCTTCTTGAGGAAAGTGCGATTAACATGTCACTTCAGGCATGTGTTTTGCCTCTGAATTAAAATTCTCTTGGTATAAATTCTCTTTTAATAGATTTGTTGGAATTTCATTTATAATTGCTGCCACACCCATTAAACAAAGCACGAATTCTATTTTGCATTTCTCTCGTCATAGTATGCGTTTCTGTCAAGGAGGAGAACAGATCTAAAAAGTACTGACCGCGAATTCAGAAAAAACTAAACAAAGTATACAATTAAAATGAACTAATTAAAAACTCAATGGGAAAATAGAACATTTTCTTTATACGGAGGTACTTTGTAGTTTGTTTTCTGTTGAAAGATGACCGGAGTGTGAAGATGGCAGGGTGGGCAAGCAATAGAAAATGATACAAAAATCATTTCCCGACCAATGTCTGTTAAATAGGTAGTTTTCTTCAAAATTTCATATTTCAGACCGTATTAAATAGTATTAAATAAAAATCTAATTTGAAAAAACGGTTAGCAGATATGTTTTGAGTCCACCAAAACTGTATTTAGGCACTTGTTCATCATCCTCGCTGAAATTTGCTGGTCCTTTTGGTGCTGTCTGCTGGTACTTTTTTTGTGATATAATTTTAATTTAAAATATAACTGGCATATCATTTAATAAAGTAAAGAGCAATCTTGTCGAGTAGTTCCAGTTCTCAAACTCCTCCCTAATTGAAGTTTCCGATGTAGACATTTTCAATACATTGTTTCATAAATGTTATCACTATTGTTAAAATGTTTAATGCTAATATATTTTCATTGTTCAACTTCATTAAGCATTTCTACAAAACAATTACCGTTAATATGTCAAATTCACTGAAATCTTTCGTGATTGCATCTTCAATACTTCACTGCAAATGTTGTAAAAGGCAGTCATCACTCACTCTCATATTCGCTCGCTGATTTAAAATGTTTATATTGATTTTATAATGAGTAATGTATTTCCTGTTTGCGTAATACAAAATAAGCGGTCAGAGATACGCTATTTTGAATTTCATGAATTGATCGAATTTTGATCCGTGTACGTCCACATTTTTCT
This sequence comes from Acheta domesticus, assembly GCA_031308135.1. Taxonomy (NCBI): domain Eukaryota; kingdom Metazoa; phylum Arthropoda; class Insecta; order Orthoptera; family Gryllidae; genus Acheta; species Acheta domesticus. The sequence goes on along the minus strand of JAHLJT010004567.1, from coordinate 89,767,531 downwards.
TATTCCAACCTCATGCAAAAATGATTTTCATTTACATTAAATTGCTAACATAAAGGTGGCTCCACACATTCGGCATTCGCCGAGCAGCGAGCTACTGCTCGACCAGCTGATGTATTCGGCGAATGTTCTCTCCCTTTGATATGTCCAAAAGACCGACAAGCGCCATCGCTTGCGAGCGCTGAATGTTCGTCACTCGGCAAATAGCAAGCGACCCATCCACACTACTCGGGATTCGGCGGGCGGTTGCTCGCTGCTCGCCGAATAGCGAATGTGTGGAGCCGCCTTAAAATACAGCCATACATTCTTAATTTTTCTAGTCACTCACTAAAACTTCTCGTTTCCAGAAACACAATTTTCTACAGCACCTCACACTTTCCTTCTAAGAAAACAAAATACTCGTAATGTTCCTTACGTTTACTTATTTTCCTTTCCAATACCAGTTCAGCCGTTTTCTTTTCCCTGACAACTTGTTTCACCTCGCATTTCCTAGCGAATCCTTTGCTCCGCGCTTCCTCTTCCATTTCTTCATCTCCCCCTCTCACAGTTTGCAGTTTTATTTGACACATTCATTCCCGAAGGCTGATGGAAAATAAATTCGGCGCGCTCGCTTAGCGCGAGGTTAAAAGGGAGAATTTCCATTGAGACGCCCTCCGGCCCAGGAGTAATTGAATCCATTGAGGGGCGGCGCCGCTACAAGGGAACAATAAATTCTGCCAGGAGAGCGCGCGCTTTGAAGCGGCTCCATCCGAGGATCGCAACGGCGGCGGCGGCGGCGGCGGAGGTGGTTTCGCCAAGCCGCCGCAGGGAGCGCCGTCGTTCTCTATCAGCGAAGCGGCCAGATCATGATACACCGAAGCCGACGTACTCAGCTCAGTCTTGTTTCGGAAATCTCGGTGCTGAAATCTTGAGCATTTGATATGTTATTTATAGTGGACAATGAGCGCGCCACGTTCCCATACATTATCTTACTTTGCTTGCTTCTCAGGCCATCATGATTGATTGACTGCTAGGAATTTCGGACGCGTTAACTGCTAAGGTCATTAATTTCGTAAGTGTAGAGTACATTTTTGCTAGGGAGGTAGGGGCGATCTTTCTCCGCTGGATGGCCAGATCCGGAGCCGACCAACCGTTTCCCCAACCAGGTATCTTCCAACAGCGGGACACCGCCTAAGCCGGGACAAGCTCTATCTTCCCAACTGGTATCTTGGCACGTGAGGTAGTGAAGTGTGTGTAAGGGGTGAGGATAGGACAAGGAATCGAAAGGAAAGGTCGCGCGCAGTCTGTGGCCCGTTTATTAGGGTACTGCTCAGACTTTTGTCTGGTGTTGATCGGAGAAACCACGGAAAATTACCGATCAGAGCAGCCGGACGCTAGAATTTTCCACCAGACAGACACTGAATTTGACCTACATGAAAAGTCAGTATCGAAAATCCTGCCGCCGTCGGGACTCGAATTTAGGACTTCCTGATCAGAAGCACTGCAGTGACATTAGTTGATGCCTTCAGTCACATTTGCCGGTTCCTATTAGTATGTGAGTATTTAAAGTGTGATTTAAATGAAATTGGACTCTGCGGACAGTGCTTGAAGTGCGATCTGTGGATATCTTCTTGAACTACATGCCTCTCTTCGACTCATAATATCGTGTAACATCAATGTTGCAGGAAGTCCGAACCAACTGCAGGTAGTGCACATTATTATTCGAATATTTATATATTGTAGTGTATTGTATTAGAATAATGTGAATTAATACTTAATCTTCTCAGAATTGTTTAATTTTGAACTTGAAATGTAATTAATAAATGTATTTATTTAATATAATGCAACAAGAAAGCATTGTCGGTTTCACTGGTAGTATGTGAATAAAAAATATTGTGAATAACGAAAGAAGGTAGTGAGTAATCAGGCAGTGAATGTACGTCTACTTTCGAGACATAAAATTGAAGCGATTGATTGGATACTCCTTTGTAAAATATTAAAAACTGTTCACTATTTCTTTCAAATTCAAAGTTATAATAGTCAAATGTGAGGATGTGTAAAATATTAAAAACTGTTCACTATTTCTTTCAAATTCAAAGTTATAATAGTCAAATGTGAGGACTAGTTTTCGTGCTTCCATCACAAATAAAAACAATACTCTATTTAGACCTTTCGGCGCAAGTTAGCACCAAAGAAATAGATTCCACACTTTTAGGCAAAGTAGTTACTGCATGTAACGAGCTCACAGTGAGCTTTACCTTTATCTCTGGAGCGACTCTGATCGGAAGTTCTTAGGACTCGATTCCCAGTAGTAGCGAATTGTCGGCATTTGCTCGATAGCTAGATCAAATTCAGCCGACGTGTGGATGAAAATTCTAGCTGCCTGCTACTCTGATTGTAATTTTCCGTGCTTTTTCGATCAACACCGTGAGAATTACGGAAAAGTACCTAAACAAGCGGGCCCCACCGACCACGCCATCTCTCCTTCACCGTTGTCCAGTTCCCTCCCTTTACTCACACACACTTGCACTTACATGATCTATACTATCAGACATTTCGAAATTCCAGTCGGGCGCTTAGAAGTTGTCGTGAGGCGGAGCTCCGCTGGACGAGATATCTGGTAAGAAAAATCCTCGCAAGCTGACGTGTAGGTTGATGTCTAATCTCACCATCCAGTTGGGGAAGAATAATATGTAAATTTTAGTGTTCTACCCACAGGTTTCATAAACCTATCTGTGGAAATAATAAATAGCAATCTATCTATCTAATACAGTCTTTCCTGAGCTATAACATTCATTACGCTGACGAGGCTAATGACTATAGCAGTCGAAGTGCCCGGAAACATCATTTAATCAATCATTAATGTAACGAGCTTAGAATAATTTAAGTGCTTGAGGAAAAGTTCAAGGTTCATAACATTTTTTTCAGGTGTAAGTTAAGAAAGCGTATTTACTCAACTGAAAACTTTCTGGAAATATATAAAGGAAGCATAAAAAATAGTTCTTTGAAGTCACTAGGAGTAGGGAAGTAGGTCAGTGTCGCTACAAAATGCGCTCGATTACTTAGTTTGCGAGCAGATTATCGTTAGCTAACGTTAAGTAAGGGTGAGCTGATATTTGCTGTGCGAAAGTGGGAATTTTAGCAAGATGGATTTCTTCAACCCTTTGGAGGACACTTCACATTCAATAATGATGGCTCTAGTATTGAACTTTTTCTTTACAATTTTTAACTTATAATTATTTTTACTTTCCCGTATACGTACGTATACACAGAGTGATATACGTAGTATAGGGAAAGTTATGTAATGCTGCGCGAAAAAATGGCCAATTTTCGGCGGAAAAAAATTAATTGCCGGGCCGTGAAAACGAATAAGTGGATAAAACCAGTTGCTAAATTAACAAAAAAAATCCTCTATCTCCTGGTGTGGTCAAAATTCATGATTTGTTGCTTCTTTATACTTAAAAATCGATTGACGGCATTCCGTCCTTCTGTCCGTCTGTAGTCAACGCTAGCGCCTAAACCGTTCGGTCGATTTTCTTCAAAATTGATATTCCCCAGTCGATCTGATTTTAGTCGAAGCTTTGTGATTTTGAAAAATATTCTTTAAAGTTTGGGGGTACTTTATATGAAGCCCCCCGGGGATTTTCAACATTTTCAACATTTTCTCAAAAACCGCTCCAAATTTCTTCTTTAAATTTCTTGTATGAATAGAGGAAAATACACTTTTTAACATGGCATAGGTCCGATTTTCACGTACAGCTCTGAATTTTCGAAAATTGTGGAAGTTTGAATTTTTTTCGGCGTCTTTCTCCAACTACAAAATTGAAGATAGAGATTTTTTCTTCAAATAAAATTTGTTCTGCATATTGAGTTCTTTAATAAAGGTCATGTAAATGTTTTTCACAATTTTGGTAGTTTTCGTGCAATATTGCGTGCAATATGTGCAATTTTAAAAAATTACAAAAACAAAATTTTCTCAAAAACGGCTCCAAATTGTTTCTTTAAACTTTTGGTAGGGGATAGTGGTAAATGTACTCTATCAATGACATAAAAGCCATTTTGGTCTATCGGTTGGTTTTTTCAAAAATTACCAAATGTAAATGTTTTTACTTGTCTCTCACGTCGTTAATATTTACATTATCGGCACTTTTTTTACATTATTATATTTAGGAGTACATGTGCTTTAAATAATGTCAAGTAAAGTTTCTCGAAAACACTACCGTTTTCTGTGAAAAGTAGCTCAAATTTCGGCATTTTCAGAAATGCTCAAACGTCATTTTCTCGTATATAGCTGCAATTTTTTTCTTGAAACTTTTGTAACGGAGAGTGCTAATTACACTCATTAGTATAGCGTGAAGTTTATTTTGAGTTTTTTTGTTTTTTCAAAAATTATATAAATGTAAATTTTTTGAAATATCTCTTACATCTTTAATATGCACATTATCCGCAATTTGTAAAGATGATTATATTTGTGAGTGTAAGTGCTTCAAATAGCTTCAAATAAAGCATTTTGAAAACTCTAACATTTTCTGTGAAAATGAGCTTCAAATTTCGCATTTTTAGTAGTGCTAAAACGCCATTTTTTCTTAAACGGCACATAATTTTGAAAAGAAAATTGCCATTTACGACTAGGTTTTTGTGTTCTTTAATATTCTAAAATTAATGTTTCTGTTCTACCAATAGGAAACCGAAAAATTAAGAAAATGACAAAAAAATGTACTTTTGGCGATGATAGATGGTAGCTGGCAAGAAAGAGTATGTGGCAATTCCGAATAGCTAGCGAAGACCCAGGAAAATAGAAAACTAATACGGGAAAGTCTGTGCCATTCTGTTTCTGTTTTTTGACAAATAAATAAATAAAATAAATAAATACGGTCATGCTTAATTTTTTCAAAATACGAGTAGTTTTTCTTTAATTTTGTGACAAACGTAATAGGCCGCTGTAAATTTACTGCGCTTCGGACAGCTGGATGCGTCGTAAATTAGAATGTGCAATTTTGTATATTATTTCTTTCTTCGTTTCTTACATTCGAACTTTGTTATAGACTTACACATTAATATTTTAGAAATTGTTTATTTTGAAATATTTGAAATAAGTAAAAAGAATTAATAGCTCTCAGAATAGCGACAATGCAGGATCTGCAACAATGGAATTTACTTTGCGCTCGCGAATATCTGTGAATTAGTGTCATTGTTGTGACCTAATGGAGCTGTATGAAAAGGAGTTATAATTGTCTAATTTATGTTGATATTTGCAGGCAAATATTTAGTTTTGCACCAAATGCTGTACCATTTGTAGTGAGTAGAGAATTTGTTGCATGGTTTTAAAATACTCTTCCCTAATCATGGCCCAATGGAAGGCATTTCTATATTTCCAGGGTATCAGGCTTCTTTTTCCAATACAGGGTTACAAAACTTTTGCATTCTATTTTTGTGAAGTTGTAGAATTCACATAGTTCTGACAACACTGCAATGGAAATAGTGAGTTCCAAGCGAAGATGTTAGTAGCGCATAAAGTGCAATATTACAGTACTACTTAGCTGTTTCCTCTAATACGGGAAAGTAAGTGCTGTTGTAGCACCACTAGTTTAATTTCAAAAATAATAAACACTGCATAATTTTTCACAGATGGTACTAGAGAAACATGCTTACTTTATTAATATTAGATTTCCCGCCGATTGTTACTTCCTACAGAATTAAAACTATTATCCTTTTATGACGTGTTAAATTCCCCTTTCTTGCATGCAATCGTAAATTATGTATTCACGATTCTATTCCAATACGAGGTAATGGGTAGGGATAACTGAAATACTTTCTTCTAGATTTTTAGAATATTTCATTTATAAATGAAAAGTTATTACAATATTCCTAAAATCTATGGTTCGGTGTGTTCGATCATCCAGAGCACGAGTTTAAACTCCCGAAAGAACGAATTTGAACATTTTGGACTACTCGTTTCTACTTTCAAGGGTTACAACTTGCAATGTCGTATTGTACGTTTTCATTTTTGAGGATTGTGCAAAGAAAGAACCAAATATATATTATATAAATGCACACCCCGGATGTAAATGTCTATTTTTTGTTATCTCAACCACCAGAACATTTGAAAGATCTCGTTCGTGCATGGTTTTCATAAAGGAAGAAAATTCACGGTGGTCAAGTCATACTTTTGCTATGTAAAAGAATCCTGAATTAATATCCATTAATATAATTTCTGTCGTATATTCACTTAGAAACGCAAGTAATGAACTATATTACCAAGGCACTCTCTGGCGGCTAAAACACCTCCATCCACCCTCACCTCCATCCACATGCACCTCCACACACCCTCACCTCCACACACCCTCACCTCCACACACCCTCACCTCCACACACCCTCACCTCCACACACCCTCACCTCCACACACCCTCACCTCCACACACCCTCACCTCCACACACCCTCACCTCCACACACCCTCACCTCCACACACCCTCACCTCCACACACCCTCACCTCCACACACCTTCACCTCCACACACCCTCACCTCCACACACCCTCACCTCCACACACCCTCACCTCCACACACCCTCACCTCCACACACCCTCACCTCCACACACCCTCACCTCCACACACCCTCACCTCCACACACCCTCACCTCCACACACCCTCACCTCCACACACCCTCACCTCCACACACCCTCACCTCCACACACCCTCACCTCCACACACCCTCACCTCCACACACCCTCACCTCCACACACCCTCACCTCCACACACCCTCACCTCCACACACCCTCACCTCCACACACCCTCACCTCCACACACCCTCACCTCCACACACCCTCACCTCCACACACCCTCACCTCCACACACCCTCACCTCCACACACCCTCACCTCCACACACCCTCACCTCCACACACCCTCACCTCCACACACCCTCACCTCCACACACCCTCACCTCCACACACCCTCACCTCCACATACCTTCACCTCCACACACCCTGTCTTCCATCTACCCTCGTACCCTTGCCTCCACAATCCTGACATGAACATCTCCATTTTCCTCGTTATATTCACAAAACCTATCTTGAAAATTAATCAACTTTTGCTGTGCGACTCACAGAATTCAAGGCGTCAACATGAGACCGGTGGAGTGGATTTCTTATGTACCCTCTTCCTTCTACAGCCAAAATGTTGAAATTTACTTGTCAAGGAGATTACCAAACAGTATTATAAGGTGTCAGAATTCAAGAATTGGTAATAATTATATATTTTTAATTATTAAGAAAAAGTGAATGAAAAAGGGTATCCTCGAATAAGACGGTAAAAAGTTTCCCTACACCAAATGACATAAGAAGAGTTACTCTATATTTCTAACATAAAAATAATATTTTTGAAATGTTTCTCAGCTCCCTTGGCACCATCCACACTCATCTACAGCCAAAACATGCTTTTTCAATTTTAATTTGTTCCGTCAATTTAACACTATTTTATCTGATAAAAAATATGAAAAATTAGAAAATAATTTACACTATCAGAATTTTTCATATTTAATCAGCGTGAAATTCAAAATCAAAAAATAGTTTTGAAACAATTAACAAAAAATATTTTTATAGTGTCTTAGAAACCTGGAAAAGCATTTTAAATATCTCACAAGTTCATCTCAAAACACAAATAGATTTTCAAGATGTTTGCGACTGCTAGGCTGTACTTATAAAAACAATTGTTACAATTTTTCCACCTTTAAATTACTTTTGCCTTTAAATATACTTTGAAAATAAATGCAACAGTTCAATGCATTTATTTTAGTGTTTGTTTTACATTTGTGTACATTGTTGTAGCACCCACTAATATTTTGACTTTAGAATGTAGTTACAAATTAACATATTTTTGAAGATTACTGATCATTTGTATAAGCATATCATAGGCTAAGGAAAACCGATAGTTTTTGGCAGTTTATGAGAAGACAATTTGGTCTCAGGTAAAGGATAAGGGGGGAAACATATGGATATGTAAGGAAACATGTTGAACAGGGACTTACAAGAACTATTTTACTGTATTTTAGACCACCAGACCAGGCACGAAAAAAGAACCTAGAACTTCCCCTCAGAACACTTGTGATTATTTTTAAGATTTTTTCAATTACTGGACGTTAGTTAGCTGGACGTTAGTTAAAAATGTAAGCATTTTTAGTCAAGTACGTGGCTGTCAAGTAGAAGTCGCATCCTAAGCACCTGCGACCTTCCTCCAAAAGGAAGGTCACTCCAAAAGGACGAACTTGTGAAATGTTGTTCAAGCCTTTTCCAGGGTTCTAAAACACCGTAAAAATTAGTTTTTATTATTTACTTTTAAAACATATTTTGCTTTTGAATTTGGCGCTGAGAAAACATGAAAAAATGTTTTTCTGACCGTCTAAATTATTTTCATATTTTTTATTTTTTCAATGAGAAAACAGTGTTAAGTTGACGAAAAATGTAAAAAACACGATTTTTGCGATAGAGGGGTGTGAGTGGTGGGACGGGAAAGAAACCTTTCAAAACTATTATTTTTATATTAGAGTTCTAGTGTAACTACTCATATGTGGTTTGGTTTAGGTGAACGTTTTACCATGTTATCCGGAGGTACCCTTTAATAACTTACCTCATAAAATCTCACGCGATTTTAAACGATTCTTGGTCTAAACTAGAAAGTGTAAAATGTTATTAATTGACGTCAAAGTGACCCCTTTCTACACTACTGTTTGTGGAAATTGCAACACCAAGAACGAATGGATCTAGGGAAATGATATTCAATGTACTGTGCACCCATGCCACAGGCACTACTTTATTTCATTTGCAGTACCATCAAATACATGGATACATGCCAAGTCAGTAAGTCGTGAAGCCACCACGCGCATCCACAAGAGCCTGTACACGGCGCGGCATTGAGCTAATAAGAGTCTGTATCGCTTCTTGTGTCAGGTCCTGCCATGCTCCTTCAAGCCGCGTCAAGAGTTCGGCGGTGGAAGCTGGCGGAGGTGCCTGGCGGACCAGCCTCTGGGAAAGCATGCTCCACACATGTTCAATTGGCGACATGTCAGATGAACGATCCGGCCACGGAAGGAGCTGTATCTGGTGTTCATTGAACACACGTTGCACGATGCGAGCGATATGGGGTCGCGAATTGTCTTGCTGGAATATCGCTCCAGGCGAGCGTTGTACGAAGGGCACGACCTCCGCCCTCACGACTTCCTCGATGTACCGGTGGGCGTTGAGATTTCCCTCAATGCAGAGTAGGCGAGTCCGTGAGTGGTAGCCAATGGCACCCCATACCATTACACCGGGTGTTGGGCCGGTATGACGCTGGCGAATTCATCCCTCCAGATAGCGTTCACCGCGATGTCGTCGAACACGTATACGACCGTCGTTATTGGACAAATTGAAGCGGGACTCGTCGGAAAAGATGACTTGCTGCCCCTCAGCCCGCCAATGTCGATGTTCGACGCCCCACAGATGTCGGAGGCGTCTGTTGTCGAGAGTCAGTGGAAGGTGCAACAAGGGGCGGCGAGCAATCAAGCCCCTTTGCACAAGACGGCGCCGAACACTGCTGGCGGACATGCTGTGACATGTCATTGTATTCCACTGCTGCGCTAACGTGGTGGATGTCGCTGTGCGAATCGGTGATGGCCATACGGTAGAGGTGTCGATCTTCTCTCGCCGTAGTGTGATAGCGAGGCCCTGTCCACGCTGGCGGTGGGTACGACCTTCCGCAGACCACTGACGCCATGTTCGCATGATGGTACTGGCGGCTCGTCCCAGACGTGTGGCAATCTGGCGGTAGGACAACCCAGCTTCTCGCATTCCAACGACCCTGCCCCGGTCGAAGTCCGTCAAGTGTTCGTACTGCACTCGATGTCGGCGACGAGGCATGGTGTGACTTACAGACAACGTGTGCGAGCCAAGGGTCGGCCTGTCACTGTTTGTAGCCTCTCCAAGGCGCCTCTATTTATACCCGAACATGGTGCGATAAGCCGTCCCTACGTCGCAACCACATGACTGGCGGCGTTGTAAATGTAATAACCTGGAGATCTCAATGTCACAAACTTATCCACGAAATGCGATGCGTTCAATGCCGCTTCTTCGCGGTGTTGCAATTTCCACAAACAGTAGTGTAATATTACACTTGAAAACGTCGAATTTATGAGATTTAGAAAGTAGATGCATCATTCCACGTATTTTTGGAAATTAAAAAATCTTACTTGAGAACTTACTTATACCTGTACAAACGATGGGTAGCGTAGGAAAACGCTAATAAGGACGAAGATAACTTCTTTAAAGCCTAGTCAGCAATGTAATGATTAATTTGAATCTAGTCAAATTGTCTTTAATCGTTTAAATTTTGCATTAGCTTTGAGTTAAAAAGAAAACGATGCACTTAAGTATAGCATTTTTTGCTCTTTATCAGCTTTTTAAAAATTAATTTGATAAATGTTTTTGGGAGAATAATTACTGAATGAGTTGTCTGTATAATTTTATTATTCGGGGTTATGCATGGGTAAGCCAATGGGCATGAATAATTAATATTTTATGCATATGTTGTTGCATTTTTCGTGGCTGTGTGACATATTGAATACAAGCCGATATTGCAACCACACTGTTGATGATTGTGTAATGGAGCATTCAGTAGAGATGTGTTTGCTAAATCACAACAAATGAACGCTGCATAGCTCACGAGCATGCAAATGTTTCTGGCAGATTTTACATATTAAAGTCCTCTGGACATAGGACTGGGCCATGTTTTGCTTTTCATTGAAAAGTTCAAAGGTAACAGTAAACATTTATTTTTGCGCACTATTGTGCCATCAATTGATGAAAAAATAATGATTACATATTTTTCTTTCAAAGGAAAAATTCTGTGTTTCTCATTAATAATTTGTTACGTAATAATTATCGCAATGATTATATTTTAATATAAAAATGTAAGATCTGTTATTTGGTTACAAATTTTCTCATCATTGCTCCGTTATATTACAATAAGAAATTTAGGAATGTAAAACTGCAAATCAAAGACTTTGATATCATTGTAATTTAATAATCTATTAATTTCTCTAATCTGCAGCCTAAAAGAGTTTTACATTGGAATGCAATTTCTAATCAATTCACATATTTGTCCTTTACGAAGAATACAAGGAAATAAAAGTTTCGTTTTTAAATATAATGTAGGCATTCAAATGGTCTGGACGAAGTCTGCAAGTTGTGAAAAATTATTAAACTTTCTGTTTTCTATTTTTCATCCGTTATTAAACCCCAATTTATTTACTTTAAAATGCTTCCAGACCTTCGTTTTAAAGATAGTTTAGGCTTTCTTTTCTAGGCCATGGATCATTGTAGTATAAGGCATATTGTCACCAAAACATTTGGTTACAACATAAACGTTAAGGCGATATAGCTTCTAAAGCATTTGAGACACTGAGATGAGTCATGATAGACTGATATATAATAATAAATCCCTGTTCCCTCCCAGAAAACATGACCAATCGCAAATAAAAATCTCGCAGGTCTCTCATTCGACGCCCCAACAATTAAAAATTGACTCTGTTCTCTAGTAAGTGACGCGCGAATGCCAAATCACCAACCTCCGAGGAAACTAGCTAGTTTCGGAGATCGTTCTTTAAGTCATATTCGCTAACACACTCTATCATAGACATAACCGCCAACCACCTTCAAGTCTTCATATCCCTACTCTCCTATGCCCCCATGCTTTATATCCCCAAAGCCCCCAAGGCCCCTCTTCCTTGCAGAACCCTTGACACTGTCATCTCATCGCGCCTTCACTTTTTGCTCTCCCCATTACCTGTGCCTCTACCGTTCATCTCGTTATACTTCCCAACCGCTCACTCTCTCTTACCACTTCCACTCTCTCCTACCCCCTAGACCCTCAGCCCCTCAACCAAATCATTCGCACTGCTCACACCAGCTCTTTCCCCACACCCGTCTCTGATCCTAAACCTCCCCTCCATCCACTCTCGTCTCCGTCTATCCTCACATCCATCCAGCATCACTTCCATCTATCACCAACCCCGTCCATCCAGACCTCGGTCAACATTCATCTCCATCCTTCTCTTCCGTCGATCCCCACCTCCTGCCACTCTTACCTCCATCCACTCTCCATTTACACTCTCCGTCCATCTTCACTTCCGTCCATCCCCACTTACGTCCATCCTCACCTCCGTCCACTCTGACCTTCATCCACTCTCACTTTCCTCCCATGCGTCCACCCTCAGCTCTGTCCATCCTCACGTCCGTCCACCCCCACCTTCGTCCACCCCATCTCCATGCACCATTACCTCCGACCACCCTCACCGCCGTTCACCCTCACCGCCGTTCACCCTCACCGCCGTTCACCCTCACCGCCGTTCACCCTCTCCGCCGTTCACCCTCACCGCCGTTCACCCTCTCCGCCGTTCACCCTCTCCGCCGTTCACCCTCTCCGCCGTTCACCCTCTCCGCCGTTCACCCTCTCCGCCGTTCACCCTCTCCGCCGTTCACCCTCTCCGCCGTTCACCCTCTCCGCCGTTCACCCTCTCCGCCGTTCACCCTCTCCGCCGTTCACCCTGACCATCATCGCAAACAGCTCGCCTCTCCTAATTGCCCCTTGCGAGCCACCCTCCGGCGCGCCGCGCACTTCGGCCTCCGCCCTACTTCCGCTTCCCACGCAGCGGCCTGAGAGCGTTCAGTAACTTCCATTCAAGAGCGAGGACCGAAAGGCAAGAGACTCACAAGGGGAGGCGATTAGTTGATTTGGAACTAGCGGAAACAGAAATGTTGATATGGTTATTGGTATGGAAGTTAAGGCCCAACATTAGGCTCTGTGAATTTAGTCGAGCATATTGAAAATTATGTTTTTAGTTATGTTATGTTAAATTGAAATCAATATTATCATCATATTGACGTATAAATATTTAGAGTACTTTTTTCTATTTTATTTAAATAGATTATTATAACGTTCATCAAACTCAATTAAAATTAAATTGTTCGATTTCTTTCCTCTATGAAGTTTGGTTTTCAACGTAATCAATATCAGTTAATACTTCCAATGGTACATCCCACGGAATATTCATGTACGGATCTCATCCTTGTACCTACACATCGGCTTACGGGGTGCCATACGCAGATACCTCCTTCCAGCGGGGCACTGCCCATGCCGGGACGAGTTCTAAGCTCCTGGGTGGTCTCCCGACGAGTATGGCAATGTAGTGCATGTAAAAGTGTGTGTAAAAAGGGGAGAGGATTCAAGAAAAGGGAAGGAAAGATTACGCGCAGTCCGTGGCCCGTTTGTTAGGGTACTACTCTGACATTCGCCTGGTGTTGATCACAGAAACCATGGAAAACTACCGATCAGACTAGCCGGCCGTTAAATTTTCGTCCAGACAGCAACTGAATCCTAGTGTCTAGCCAGAGTCGAAAATCATTCCACTATGCACGGGCTTAGAGTAGATTTGTGTGGAGAGATTATAATTGTTAATAAGATGATAGGCGCCAATATTTAAACAACGAGAATGCTATTGAGATAAAAAGGTGAAAGAACAGTTCTGAAGGCCCGAACCTTTTGCCACTTACAATAAGGCATAGGCGAATTCAATTAAATTGATCTAGGTTGAGGAGGATGGGACGGATTGAATTTGAGAACATTTATAAGACATTTTTGAGTTATGACAATGGATAGGTCATATATTATATTCATATTTCTTACATATTTCTGAATGCTTACTGCTACTCTTGTTTGAAAATTTGTTTTTGAAAATTTTAGAATCATGTAATGACTGTTTTTTGATAAACTCAAATTTTGTTGCAAAAATATATTCTTACTGAATATTTTAACAAAATAGTGAAAAGGGTTCCATTTTATCACGTACGAACTTCGCTTCAAAACCCTATCTGTACGAATAAGGAAGAAATGCGTTAATTTTTGAATGCCACCCTTCTTGTACTTATTTGATAGGGATAAAATTCCTCAAACCCAAACCTCTTCTAAAGCACGTGAATTGCAACCCTCTCTCCTACCTGTGGTATTATTACTGACGTTATGATGTCAATTACGGAATTCAATTATAATACAAATAATTTATGGATTTTATTCCCACAATTGAGAGTTCTAGCAGATATTGCTCTGTTCCTAAGTGGAGTATTAAATAATAACTTGGTAGACTTGGTGGAGTATTAAATAATAACTTGGCGTTAAAATATTTCCTACTAATCCCTTCGGCAGTTCCCCTGTTTTTAAAAAAAACATCTGTTGCTTAATCAATGATATCAGATCGCAAGCATGCAAATTAAATTGTTGAATTTCAACCGCTGAGAATAACAATAGAGTTGGTAACTGTGCTTAACTATACCACGGCCAACAGTGTGTTTTTGCAGACTTACTGTCGAAAATGGAAATATTCAATGTAAAACCATTATTTTCATTAAAACAATAGATCACTCGAAATATAAACTAGTCTTCAAAGTATTTTTTATTTTTAGTTGAGGCTTAATAATAGGACGATGTACATTCAAAAATAATAACAGATCAAGTGATGACTTTATTTATTTTGAATTATTTTAAAGTTTAGAGTACTTCGAGGAAATATGTTTGTAGCACGTTGCCACAAAACGTCACAAACGATTTACAATAGCTTTATTTTCACGTGTTTTTCTATTACTGAAATGCTCGCTCGCAGGAATTTTCCATTTGGCTTCCACTCGAAATCGCAGCTAGAATATAAAGAGAGTGAACTGTCCTATGCCCAGCCCTAAGTGCTCATAAAATGCTTCAGTCCTTCTATTGGGGAGGCCGCCATAAAATTCGTAATGAGAAACCGATAAACGAAGAGTTTGGACGCAGTCGCCTCCCAAATTGCTTTACCACGAATGTCCCATCATGTTGTAATTAACGCGGTTTGTGTTAACTTCCATTTCATTTAAGAGAACAAGTTTATATTCTCAATGTGCGGGTTGTTAATTATTCGATTAAAGAGAATTTAGGGTCAATAGTTGAACAATGAACATTTTAAGAGTCATTTCAGGATGCTCCCTTTTTGTAGTCTCTATGCCATTGAGCCTTTACTCAAAATGGATATAAATAAAGCTCGCCGGGCATGTGGAAAATGTTGATCGTTGAACTACCAAAAACTAAAAGATTTATAGAATCCTGGGTAATGGCGGATAATATTATAATTGAATTTGAAAGTAATCAAACAATAAGCTTTGTAAACTTACGAATTATTCACAGTCGTATTTCAAAATTATTTTTATACTAAAAACAATCTTTCAAATAATATTTCTTGTAAAGTGTTTTCATGTATTCATACCCTACCACCGTGGAAATAATTCAGTTCAATCACAATGTTCTAGTAATAAGAATGCCATGAAAACATTATTATTATTTTGAATTTACATGTACTCCTATCTACAACTACTACTGTAAAATTGAAATATTTCTTATTTTACTGAAAATAATAGTTGCAATTAGAATACTAAAAAGAATGGATCTTTATAAGACACAAATATGAAAATTTAAATTTAGAAAGAAGATACGATATATGATTTTCCACTGATAGGAAGCCTTGCCCATAGATAAATCTTATTTTGGTGTTCGAAAACGAACGTGCTTTCTACAAAATGAATACTCATTTTATAACATCATGAATGCAACATTCAAAAGATAAGGTTATTTGCTATGTAACGCAAACACTGAAAACATTAAGATGACGTGTGTAAGATTATTTAATTAACAAATAGTGCTTCAGAGTGGTATAGTATTTCTTCCACGTGACGTGTCTCTCATGTCGTTAATATTTACATTAGCAGCAATTTCTTCACTATATTATATTTACCTGTGCATTATTAAATAATGTCGTAACATTTCTCGAAAACTCAAAAGTTGTTTGTGAAAACTTGTTCAAAATTTCGAATTTTCGCAAATGCTCAAACGCCATTTTCTCATAAATAGCCGCAAATTTTGTCTTCCAATTTTTCGAACAGATAGTGCTAACTGCACTCTTTAATATGACGTAAAGTTCATTTTGGGGTATTTTTTTGTTTTTTCAAAAGTTTCACAAATGTAATTGTTTTGAAAGATCTCTCAAATCGTTAATATGCTCATTTCCAGCAATTCGTACACTATTGTACTTGCAACACTACTGTATTTCTGAATTAATGTGCTTCAAATGACATCTAATAAAGCTTTTTTTAAAACTCAAAACTTTTCTGTGAAAATAGCTTCAAATTTTGAATTTGGAGTAGCGCTTAAACGCCATTTTGTTTCACAATGGCTCCACATTTTTCAAAGAAAATTGCCGTTTAGGACGAGGTTTTACTGCTCTTTAATATTCATACAATAATATTTTGTTCTACAATTGAGAAACCGAGCAAATAAGAAAATGCCAAAAAAAATTACTTTGGGCGGCGATAGATGGCGGTTGGCAAGAGAATGTGGCAAGTCCTAATAGAGAGACCAAAGGAAATAGAAAACAAATACGGGAAAGTCTGTGCCATTCTGAAGCACCACTACTTACTTTATCGCCTACTGCAGATGCAATACAGAGAACATTTTGTAAAGCTGCAGAAGAAACGGCGACTTTTCGGCAGGAAACTCTCGTTGTAGGGCCCTAATTCCAAAACATTCGATATAATTTGTTCTTCTATTTGGTAAATTACTTTCTCTAACCCTTTGTGTAATAATAACCCATGCTTTTTGGGTCCTTTTTTTGGAAAGTCGGCAACGCTAGCATCTAAACGTTCAGACAATTCTCACCAAAATAGAT
The DNA here is from genome assembly GCA_031308135.1 of Acheta domesticus. Lineage (NCBI taxonomy): Eukaryota > Metazoa > Arthropoda > Insecta > Orthoptera > Gryllidae > Acheta > Acheta domesticus. The sequence goes on along the minus strand of JAHLJT010004567.1, from coordinate 89,750,786 downwards.
ACGATCGATATAAATGTCCTTGCGATTCTGAGAGTTTAATACGGATAGCATGGAGGAATATACAACAGGAGGGGAAACTCTTGCTGTTGGAGAGTATTGCCTAGAGGATTCGCTAGCGTCGTTTCCACGTGGCGACATCTATTTTAAGGTACATGCGTAATTTCAAACCCTGCTTCGGTAATTTGCTCGTCAGGTAGCGGTGCGAGCTTATGAACCTTCTACCATTCATTTCATCCACTAATTTAATTTTTTGCTGAAGAAACGGCGATGCTCATGGCAACGTGTTTGTTTGTGACATTTCGTTTGCGAGTTTTTTTTTGGCGGTGTACGTCAAGTGTTGCGGATAACAATGACTAAATGTTGGGCCCAAGGATGTGCCAATGTTGTTCGGAAGGATAAAGAAAATAAAGTTTCTTCAGGTTTTTCTCCGAAACGGGAAGGTGAGTGATATTTTGAGTTATAATGAGTTACTTCATGTTGTGCTACTTCATGTATCGTTCCGAACATTTCAGATACCTTAAGAGTTTTATGTCATTATTTTATAGGCCTGAATTTTAATAATGTACTACCTTGATGCTTGAGAATTTTGTTTGTGGTGTTCCTGCATTACATACTTCACATATATGCTTTCATTACAGGTGACTCAGAGGCACAAATTCTGTAACCGGAAGCATAGAATCCGATCAGCGGGAAAAGTAAGAGAAGAAGAGATCTGAATTGCATGAAAATATCCTTGAGTAATTCACTTGAATACCACTGATTCATAAATAAATAGGCAAAGCAACGGTAGTATTCCAGCCCCAATAAATACGTTTTTATTCATACAAATTGTTTCAGTAGCTTACCACAACAAATGGATACTCCTTTGCAGTCCTTTTTGTTGAATTTAAGCTTTTAAATCATGCCAGTTTATTACCTTCCAATTACATGGTTTGAATGAAAATGTGATGAATTACAAGAAAACATGTGTTTTAAACTAATAATATTCATATTAGGATATAAGGTATAGCTTCTTCAAACTATACCTCAGATCTGGAAGAGGTTAAAAGATCAGGTCTGAATGACATGTTTCTGGATGTATAACTATGTATATAAGAATATCTTCTCCTATCTATAATCTAGTGGAAAGAATTTCTGTAGGTTTGTAATAATTTTTAATGGTGTTGTCAAAATAATTGACTGTGTATGTAATTCAATAACTACACATTTAAAGCCATTTAATCAGGATTAATAAAATGTATAAATATGTTACTGTTGCTGTTACAAAATTTATAAGAATTCCTAATGTAATTGTTTTAAGGTTATTAAGTAAATGTTAGGTTTAATTAAACTATTTTTAACTATTGAACATGAATTATCACAAAAATACAGGTAACACACGCAAATATGCAGGTATATTGTATTTTCCTTGCAAAAAAAAGTGTCATTAATGCAGTGTTTGATTCTTAGCTCAATTGATAAAATGCCTTCATAAGGGAAGTCATGAACTTGGATCAAAGAGGTGCCAAATATTTCCTCTTTGTGACAATTTATTTCTAGTATGATTATGCAATGCCACCTAGACTCTAGTATAAGGCCTGTCGACTGACGCGGTGACGTCACATGGGTAGTCATCGCGGCAAATCTTTCGCCAGCTCCTCACAGTCAATCAACGTTTACTCCCCTTCATCGCCGCCTTAATAATGATATTTTACAGAAATGAATTTTCACCTCATTTTATTGCATTTCATTCAATTAACTGTTAATTTCAACTAAAAAGAGATGAACAATTTTAAATTTAGAATATTGTGCTTCTCAGAGCGGCACATATCATTGAGGCAACCAAATGATCCTTAAAAAATAACACCATTTTCCATATTAGCAAAATTAATTTCCTGGTTATCTTGATTTAAAAAGTTCTTTCTTCAAGAGGTAAACAATATCAAAAGGAAAATGTTTCTGTGGAATCCGCATAGATGTTCATAAGCTATTTCTAGTTTTGGAGGATCAGAAAACAATGACACGGCTTATCGGTTCAAAGAATTGTTGTCAGAAATCATTGCAATCACTTCAAAACCATTATTTTCAATCCTTACAATTATGGGGGTGTTATATAATGGTTTAGCAACTCACCTGTCGATTTTCTGACCGGAATTGCATGAATTACATCATTATATAATGAAATCATTAATTACCATGAACAAACGAGCTGTTGATGAGTTTTCTTCATTAATGTCGGGTCCGATTATACTTCCTCCTTTATGTCAACATTTGAGTTCAAGAATATTTCATCCATTAAGAGTACCACAATCTTGTCCTTTTCATTCAACAAAATAAATTTCTTTCCTTTGTACTACATAACGCATACTCTGAATGTTTCTCCATTTGTGGTCTGTTGAATTTTGTCGAAAGCAATTTCAGTGTAGAAGTGCATGGCAACTTCACGTAACCCGAACTTAGTAAACGTTTTTACAATTTGTTACAAGTACTTTGTATCAAAGTTGCTCTGCTGCAAATGTGTTCTGTTCGCACTAATTTAAAGCACAGCTATTATTACACCATAAAATGGATAAAAAACACTGTTCTCATATAATTCTGTACACGACACTCACAGTTCACAATGATTCACATGCAGATCACACTTTTGCCACGATGTAATGTTATGACTACACGTAGTGACGTCAGAAGCAAGATGGCCGCCTGCCAATAGGCCTGATGTTTTAGATGGCATTGGATTATGTGATATATTAACAGTTTCGTTGTCATGACAAATTGATAATAAAACAAACTACATCTGATCCAAGATGTAAATAATTTTATGTTGATATGAAACCATTTCTGCCAACTTTACCACTGATAAAATTGATTTGTTTTGTGTTATAGTATGAAAAAATGATGGAGATACAATTATAATTTTATTAACACAGATACTAGATTTCTATGTCAAAATCTATTTAAATAGTAATTTGATGCTCTATGCAATACCGGCTTATTCTTCTTCTGTATGTGTATTGTACCTCTGTGATCATGTAAGATAGTTTTCAGAATACATTTTATGAATACTATACAGAAAAAAGTTTGTTTTTATTGGTTGCCAATTTATTCTTCCCTCGCTCAATTTTTTTATTTTTTATACATCGCGCAATCAGAGTACGTGCTGTTATGGAGGTTATTATTTACATTGTAAACTCAAAAAGTAGATCGAGTACCGTCAAATACTATAAAGACAATACAGGACACTTCGCGATATATCGAGAAACATCCATCTGGTGGCAGAACCTGGTAATAACTCATACACCCTAACCTCAATGCTCTGTTGGTGTTTGTTGTCTGCTTGATTTCTTTTCATTTGATTGTCTTTCTGGTCGATTTCTGGAAAACATATTTTACAATACTGTTCTTTACATCATTCTACGTATGGCAGGAAACAATTCTGTAGTTTTTGGCTTTATTATAAAATACAGCAGAAACCGCGGTCGTTCTTCACATTTCCTCATGATAAAAATAGGTAAAAATTGAAAGAATCTTGAACATAAATGAAGCTAGTTTAATACAATTTGACTTCTCTTTGTAATAAAATGCATTAAAAACTATAACATTACTTAATTGGGAGACTACTTGCACATTGCCATTCCCAATGCCATGCGTAACGAACATTGCAGAAATGGATAACACTGAAGATATTCCTACAAGTTTCGTACAGGAAAATGCTGAGTCCTATGTATGTGGCTGGTTGTGTAGTACCGTGCCATATGATGGTTGTAGAAATGCCTAACAGAATTTGGATGAAAAGTATAAATTAAGAAACTCCCATATTCTGATTAAACAGTATGTGAATGCCACGCTTTTCTACCCAAATGAATTCGCCATTAGTTTTCTAAGACTGAATATGTTTTCAATAAACACTTTTTAAATTATTTACGTCAAAGTAAACTTGACGTACAAAAACAACTAATGTAAATCATTAATATTCACTTGCAGAATATTTGATGTAAGGGGTGTAATAATCTGTATGAAAGCAGAGGTATCAATGTATTGATACAGTGCTTTTTAAAGGAAGCAAATGGAAAAAAAGCCAAATGTATCAGTGGAAATGTTTAGGCAAGAAAAATCTTGCATATGTAACAACTTTATTCGTGAAAATAATTTTCATTATATGTTCATTAAATGTTTAATGTTCTCATGTCCATTATAACACATTGTACGTTATAATTTTCCGTAATTTGAGCCCTTCAATATAATTAAATCACAGCGAGCGTAGGTAAAAATAATTCTTATTTCGTTAGGTAGATTAAAAAATATTTGTTTCTTCAGTAAGAATCATATTGATATTTCTATTTGGCGCTGCATTACCAGGTTCTGACACTAGGATCGCTAGTGGGAACTTGTTTCCATCGGTTGCGTGGAAGAACGGGGAAGTGTCCTGTATTATCTATATAGTATTTGGTACCGTGCACCTGAGCCAGCTGATTCAGCGATCAAGAAGTATCCATTCTGGCCACAGAGTGCAGTGTTGTCGATTTAACTCCTGTACCTTATTATAGATGGTGCCAAACGAGTTTCCACTCCTGTTCTATATTCCTCCATGCGGATAGTTTGTTTTGGGGGTGATTTTCATTAAGCTTGAAATACATTTTCCAAATTTTCTCAAAAATGGTTCCAAAATTCTTTGATTCAATTTTATTCTCGGATAGCGTAGATAACTCTTAAATATATTTAAGAGTTATCTACGCTATCTACGCAGATCTCATTTTCGTTGAAATCTATAAATATTGGAAAATTGCAAACGTTAGAAATAATGCGGGCAAGTGTGTGCCGTTTGAACACCACTAGTTAACTTCTTTACTTTTTCGGTTTTCGTGCTAAAGATTTTACGATTTAAGAAGACCATAAGACAATATTTAGTAAAATCATAAATGACATATTTCGATAGTTTGATAGGTACGGGAAAAATGATTGTTCTGTTTATATACAGTAAGTTTTTGTTTATACTTATTGTTTATATACTACACAGGCTCAATACCATCCGGGTGAAGCAAATATACTTTTTTACTGCTATGCTTAAACTGGAATGTTTTTTGTTTGTTCTATTTTTGTTTCTTTTGCCGTCTCATTGTTTACAATTATGTTCTAAAATATATTTCCCTGTTTGAGGTTTCCGGTAGCAATGGAAGGAGTCTTCCTATGGCATATAAAAAAGCTATAAATTTAAATAAGATTTGTTTTAGAAGATCGTACCTAATGATCATATGTTTAATACTAGATGATTCATTTTCTTTACTTTCTTTTTTTGACTATCACATTTAGTCGTCTTTACTTTTCTTTACTTTCTTTTATGCATAATTTTTAATGTTTTAACTTGCCAGAAGGCGTGTCATGGAAGAAGAAATTATACCAAAATCTGTAATTTTCAAAATAAATTGAGAATGTGTTTTTCCAACTCCAGTCATTATTTTTGTAAGGAATAACACATCCGGTGAATACTGGAAAAATTTTAGAGAGATTTTATATTGTATCATTCGTATCTTATGAGTTAGGGTTTCACAGGCTTAAATATTCCTAATTAAATCTTCGTGCCTCAGGACAAGTACTTTACAACCTTATCAGTATCTTGAAACTTTATAACGTCCAGCTCTTTAGTTACAAAAGTCTTGTGCAAAATTTCTTAACTTCTACATCATTGAAGGTGTGGGTAAACTTATTCTTAAAATTATATTCTAATGAATATATCAATGAAGACATATAAAATCCAAAAGTTGCATTAACATGACAGTTTATAATTAACTATTTAGTATTTTACTGATAATTGTAATGTGGATATTGTTGATTCATTGTATTAATACAAATTATCACAAAAGCAACCAAAAATACATGATTCTGCATTAAGAAATTATAAATAAACCTGGTGATTGCTACAGAACTTCCGTTCTGCTTCTCGAATAAGAAATATTAGATTTTATTCATGGTAAACAGAATATTCGGTTTACTTTTTATAGTAAAATATGAATTGTAAATTTTATTTATACGCTTATATACTACATATATAAGGTCATATCTCAAATACATTGGTTCATTATGAACTTTAATGTCAAGCAACATTAAGTATAAAATTACGTAAGATGAAGTTCCGATATTTAAAATTACATTAAAAGGTTTTGACTATTTGACAGTTTATAAGATTTCATATTGAAAACTTTCAAACTCAGGCCTCTTAGAAATTGTGCACAAGATTATTATGCAAGAATGCTTAATTTCTTCGTAATAGAATTTTTTCCATTTCTGATACATTGCTATTATAAATTTCCAATTTTCTCTCTTTTCAAAACAGGTTGCTAAAGTCGCGTTCAGATTCTCGCACAACTTTAGCTTAAAATATTAAGGAATCCGCGCGGGTAAAAAATTGTCGGGAGCTGAGCGTCCTAATGAAATCCTCGTCGGTGGCAAAGCCGTTGGCGTCAGGGGCCCGCGGCCATAAATTAATTCACCGCTAGGCAGCGCTGCCGCGCACCCAGCTTCGTTATCCCTGGCGATAACGAGGAAGGCCCCGACATAATTATTAAATCGCGTCGTAATTACAGTTCGGACCGCTAATTGGCGGATTAACTACGAAGTGACTGGGCCATCCGTCCCTCTTTTGTTCTCTTTGTTTATTGTGATACTGCAAATTAAAACAGGAAATACATTTTGCTACCTTTGGCACTAGGGCTCGTTTTAATGTACTTTACTAAAAGTGATTGGTTAAATGTGAAAATAAATGTGTTGCAAGTAGTTTATTTTCTACGTGTGAGACTTCTTTGTACTATTAACTGCACACATTTTCTTGAACACTCGTTTCTCTAGATGCCAGAGCAGTCGCTGATTAGATATTTTCACTTCTTGAATTAGTAGCTTATTTGCGATGTTAGTTTTTATTACACAAGTGACAATTTCTGTTCTTCAGATTTTGTCACCAGCGCTACTTTATGTCATTTATACTTAAATGAATTATTGTTGGTAAAGGAGTGTCATTTGGGATTCCGGGGCTCAAGAAAACTTACATGGATATTACAAGAAAGCAGATTTCAACATTTTATGTGGTAGTACGTGCATTTTTACATTCACTTGTCAAATTGTTGAAGTAAGTTTTCTTTATTAAGAACATACTGTAGTTATTACAGGAAGTTTCGGTATTCTTTGAAATTGTGTAAAATATTTTTAACATGATTTTTCCAATGTTGTTGATAAACGTTATACTAATATTAATTTTTCCGAGGACAATATAACGGAATCAGATAAATATTGTAATGAATAGCATTTTACATAATATAATAATTTGTGATGTTCATATTCATTTCTAAGATATTCCGTGCCCATTGCTTTCGACTAAAATAAATAGTTCAAAAGTGATCTCTTCACTATGCTGAAGACATAGAATAGACTTGGAAAACCCGCCAGAACGTTGCTCTGCCCTTCATCTCCCTCTTTCCCCTTTCTCACCGTCTCTCCCTCCCTCCCTCACCCCGTTCCTGTCTGTCTCTGCCGCTCTCTGTCCCTGTCATTCACATTCAATTGCAGATTCTTCACATCTCTTATCAGGTGAGGTAATATCTTGAGCGTCGGACCAGCAAAAATGTAATAGATTGTTCAAGAGGATTTCATCCTAGATTATGGTGTGAGAAACGTTTCTTTGAAGCCTTCGGCCTGAAAAGTTTAGTTTTTAAGGCCATAGAACGCATTGCTTAGGAGTTATTGATATGGATTCAAAATCTTACCAAATATGTTGCGGGTTGCATTTGACGTAAATATTTAGTTTTGTTCTTCAGCGCCATATAGTGGATTTACGACAGATTTAACAGTACATAAACCTTTAAGGTGAAAAAATACGAAGAAGTGCTAACTTTCATGGAGATAGGTCTCACGGTGTTGGAGTTTAGCTCTTATATATATATATATATATATATATATATATATATATATATATATATATAAAATTATATATTTATATATACCAACATCTAGTCTTATATGTATAGATTGCAGACTTAGAATAGATTCCACATTTCTTATTAGTATAACAAGCGAAAAGAAAAGTTGAAAGTTCAGCAGCAGCGTGCATTTCCCTACAAGCAGATAGCTAACAGGTGCATCGACGTACATAAACGCATCTCGTTAACTGCTGCACGTGACGCCGTTTGCGCAGCTTATCTCTTGAAGACGACGCCTCGTCGCGCCTTGCCTATTGAGAGGAACAGGGTTCGTTGGGGAGCAGGTGCCATGTCTCTCTTACCTAAGCTACTAGCGTCGTTTGTTGCTGTAGCACCTCCCTGGCAGAGGGAGATGGAAAGCCCTTTCCGTGTGTGAGCCATATGCCTTGTTCGGGTGAGAATAGTGCTGCGCGAAAAGAAGCAAGAGATGAGAATTCTGTGGAGGAGTCTAGAGATCAGGGATGACTGAGATGCTCGCGAGGGTTTGTATTGAGATTATTGCAACATAATTTCAATTTGAATCGTTTAAAAAGAGAAGAAGGAGAAAAATTACTGGAATTACTATTGAAGAATCACTATTGTTAGAGAATAATTGACATATTAAAGGTATCTAGAGTTTGATTGGTACCAGAAATTGGTTTTACATGTGATTTCAAAAATTCACTGAGAGCCTGAGCACATCAGATGTCAAAAGAGACTATTTCAGACGAAATATAAATATTAACTAAGAATATAATTTTGTAGTAATAATAATAATAATAATAATAATAATAATAATGTTAAAGAGCCGTTATCAACCGGTTTGCATAGTCGAGATAGAGTTCGTATAGACTAAACATAGTGTAACAGAAAGTCATAGGTTCTATTTCCACGCGAATGTTTGGCTCTAGTCTTGTATCGATGTGGGCATGTCGTTCGGCTAACCCCATATAGAAAAAAAGCGTTAGTGTTTTAATATCCATTGCCTGGCTAGACATACACTTCATATGCGAAATATTAATTAACTTCGTTTGTACAACTATCTAAGAAAAGAAAGACGAAACAAAAAAAAAATAACTTAACAATAATTGTAGTCGTACAATAATCTATTATATCTAAATGTCAGTGTTAATCAGTTTTTTTCTTCACAATAAACCAATATTATGAATTGAATAGTGTAAATCACTAATCGCCCTTATGCGAAATGGCTTGATAAAACGTTTGCTAAATATATATTTCATGCTTATTACTGACTGAAGTAGTGACATTGTTATTTTTAATTAACCGTTTATTACATTAAAACAGGTTATTTTTATCGCAGGTATTACATAATCATGTAAAAGAGTTTGCCTTTAACTTTAAGCACAGTCGTTTTTATTGTATATTGCTGAGTTACAAGAACTTTCATTTATGGATTGCAAAGTCGAAAAAGTACGTGTAACTTTTGTATTATAACATCTTCCATCCCATCAAAAATATTTTAGCCGTATATAAAATTCCTACCACGAGTGTTCTGACACAAAGTAAAAGGCGAAAACGGCCATTGCAACAGGAGAAGTGTGCTTTTTCGCTACATTTACACGCCTCGACGCTCTCGTAAAGGAGCACACAATGAAATGTCGCATCAACGTCCGTGACTGCCTGTCTCAGGCCGCCTATCCACGCCGTCAGACCGCGCGCTTTCATTGCCACGTGCATTACAGATGCTTTTTATTCCTTGGCCATAAGTTGTGCACACGTTAATGCTGTCAATGTCTAAATTTTTGGTTTGAAAAATGCTGCACGTGAGTGATTCAATGTATTAATTTGATAAGATAACAATTCTGAACACATATCATAGTGTAAGAACGCTCTTGGGATATGACCTTGATTGGACTTGATATTATACCCGTTCAAGCAAACATGGTCAACAAGTTAATTCTATGCAAATAATAATAATAATAATAATAATAATAATAATAATAATAATAATAATAATAAGGAATTAAGGACATAATGTGAAATCTTCTTCGGCGCGAGATAGAAAGAGTTAGTCAACTTCCGTTTGAATCTCGTGAACCGTTAAGGAGAATATACGAAAATGCTAAAGCTAAAAGAGTGATAGAAACAGTGAATTCTGTCTTAAATGATGAGGTCGAGACCCCAGGCAGAGATCTAGATATTACTGAAATCAATCACATCATATATGCAACTGGATATCTAGTATCTCAGATAATCTTGGGGCCAGCCAAGAACACCGACGGCCGACAGCAAAACAAAGTAAACAGCTCTGTACCCCCATGGATGAACAGAATTATGAAACGGATAGCTGATACCCGGCGCGAAATATCACTCTTAGCTGAGACATCTTCTAAATCAACGCACACCTCTAATGTTCCAACGAAAAATATTCAATGTTGAACAAAAATACCAAATTGAAAATGACACCAGCAGGCTAATGGTAGTTGAGAAGCTAAAAGAGAAAATTCAAGCATGGGCTCAAAGAATTAGACGTTACAAACGTAGAATAGATTTCCGTGTACAGAACCGGTTGTTCAAAACAGACGCGAAGAGATTCTATCCCAATCTGACTCAAAAACCGAATGGCAAAGCTGTTACTTCTTCAAAAGATGACGTCGTAGAATTTTGGGCAGGAATCTGGGAGGAGAGCAGATCCTACAACAAAGACGCATCTTGGCTTCAATCTGAAGTTGATGCTGCCGATGAACTTGTAGAAACAGTGGAAGATATTCACCAGTTCTCGGAAGAGGACCTCTTCCAAGCAATTAAGAACATGGGAAACTGGAAGTCCCCCGGGATTGATAAGATCCAGATTTATTGGATTAAGAAATTAACAGCAATACATTCTCATCTAGCAAAGGCTGTTAATAAAATTTTAGAAAACCCAAAGGAAATCCCGGAATGGCTCACACGCGGCATCACGTATTTGCTATCCAAAGCGGGAGACAGCTCTTTGGCGAAGAACTACAGGCCAATTACTTGTCTGCCAGTACTGTACAAAGTTATAACTGCAGCCATAGCTCACAAAATGTACAGACATCTAGATAAGAATCATCTAATGACAGCTGAACAAAAAGGATGTCGTAAAGGCTCTTATGGCTGTAAGGGAATCTTGCTACTGAATAAAGTCATTTTGAATGATGTAAAGAAACGCAAACGTAATTTGAGCATGGCTTGGATTGACTACCAAAAGGCCTTTGATAGTGTACCACACGATTGGATTTTGAAGACACTGGAGATCTATCGATTTCATCCTCGACTTATTGAATTTTGCAAGACTAGCATGAAGTCGTGGAGTACCAGGTTACTAATACACAGCGGAAAGGAAGCAGTAGAAACCAGACGTATTCAAATTAACAGGGGTATTTTTCAAGAAGATTCACTATCCCCTCTGCTGTTTCGCATCAGTTTGATCCCACTATCGAGACAGTTGTCGCAAGCTGACTTTGGTTTTAAGCTGCATGGTGATGAAAGGCCAGTATCTACATTTGTTTTACATGGATGATCTGAAAGTGTTTGCTAAGAATGAAGCGATTCTCTCCCAAATGCTGTCTGTCGTGAATGACTTTAGCAATGACATCTGCATGAAATTTGGTCTTGACAAGTGTGCAAAAATCAATTTAAAAAGAGGGAAACTCACAACGTCTGAGACATTGAAATTGATACGCACACTGTGATTGAAGATCTTGAGCCAGGTAAAACTTACAAATATCTGGGTCTTGAAGAATGTGAAACCATCTCGAATGACAGAATGAAAGAGAGAATTCATAGGGAGTATTAAAAGAGAGTGAGACATGTCCTGCAGTCCGCTCTGAATTCCAGGAATAAAATATCTGCAATAGGTAGTTTGGCGGTACCTGTAGCTGAATACAGTTTTGGACTAGTGGACTGAACTGAGCAAGAAATTCGCACCATGGATCGAAAAATCAGAAAACTGCTAACAATGCATCATGTTTCCCACCCTCGAGCTGATATACATAGACTTTATGTGTCACGTAAGGAAGGAGGAAGAGGCCTCAGACAAATTGAGGCCTCCTGGCACAACGCAATAGTCGGGTTGGGGAAGTATGTAGTCAGCCATCAAGACGACCCTCTAATGAGGCAGGTCATGAAATCTGACCGAAGAATGGGAAACAGAGACATTGTTAGTGTAGCAAGAAACATTGCGAAGAAAACTAGGCAAGACACGTCGAATAACACAGACACTGAACTTCTGATGCTGCTAAACATGAAGTGTGAGACACAAAAAATGTTAAAGAAATCGTGGAGAGACAAACCACTCCACGGACCATACCTACAAAGAATGGACAAGGTGCAAATCAATAAAGATCAATCATTTAAGTAGCTTAAAAGGGGAAAAATGAAGCCAGAATCGGAAGCACTTGTAATAGCTGCCCAAGATCAGACGTTGAGAACACGACATTATGATAAAGCGGTTCTCAAAATTTCCCAAGATGATAAATGCCGCATTTGCCTGGAGCAAGTAGAAACCATTGATCATATTGTCTCAGCTTGTCCAATACTAGCAAAGACCGAATACCTGAAAAGACATGACAGGGTGTGTAGCTACCTCCACTTGGCAGATCTGTACCGCACTGGAAGTTCCAAACACATGCCCCAAGTGGTACAAACACTCACCAAAACCGGTGACGTCTGTTGGATTGTGTACGATATTGTACGACCAACAAATTCAAACTGATCGCACGATAGCGGCAAACAAATCGGATATAGTTATCCGGGATTTGGCGAAAAAATCGTGTTTACTTATCAATGTTGCTGTACCTTGCGATCAAAACGTCGTTACCAAGGAGGCAGAGAAACGTCTTAAATACAAGAGTTTGGAAATCGAGATCAGCCGAATGTGGGGCGTAAAAGCACAGGTCGTCCCGATAGTTATCGGAGCTCTGGGATTTGTTCCGCAAAATTTGAGTAAGAACTTGTCTAAACTCCCTGGTAATTCAAAAGACTGGGAAGTGCAAGAAATAGCTTTATTTGGAACAGCCAACATTTTGCGTAAAGTATTGTAGAGGCACTGACAGTCACCGGATCTGCTCCTGGTTGCAACCTGGAGTAGGTTTTATATTCAGCCGACTCATAAGATCTTTAGTCGTGATGTAATGGAATAATAATAATAATAATAATAATAATAATAATAATAAACAGAAATTACAAGATTTTAAACAATGATCATAATTTCCAATATGTCCAAAAATGTAGAGTGGTCTTCACTTCTCATTTTACCACACGCGTCAGAACAGCCTGACTTGTTTCACATGCTCCCACATTCTGTTCATTTAATCACTGTGGTGAAATTCTACCACAACAATTATCAGATTACTAGTAGTGCTAAAACAGTTCTAAAGTTGTTCTTTCTCGCAATTATTTTCATGCAAAATTATGCAAAAAGTACTCAAATTATAAAAAAGTTGTACATCACCTAATTTCGAGATCTACCTTTAACGACCAGATTTCATTAAGCATTAATTCAGATTCAATATTTGAGTAGTCTGTGTCATTTTGCGTGAAAATAAGAAAAGTAAGTTTGTCCTGTTTTAGCATAACATTTCTCTAAATTTTGCAACCAAATTATCCTCTTTTTCATTACCATAGCCCTGTAATAGTTTTCTAGCGAAATTTTGCCGTTTTTTTCGCGCAGCATTACATACTAACGTTCTCACTATTTCGGAGCAAGAAAGTAGGTAGTGCTAAACCAGAACGTACTTTCTCTCCTGTATTTTCACGCAAAATTACGAGAAAAGTACTCATATTTTCGAAAACTTGTACTTGACCTTATTTCAAAATCTATCTTTAAGGAACAGATTTTGTTAAGGGAAAATATCTATATCTTTAATATTTTAGTAGTACGAAGGCTCCGAAAAATTTTGAACTTTTGCAATTTCTGAAAAGTCTGGGTTTTCAACAAAAACCTGCACCATTCTCTTAAACGTCGTTCACACTATCCAACAAAAGAAATCAAAAATATCAATTCTTTTTAAATTTCGGAAATTTCCCAGGACTTTCATGTAAAATGCCCTCCAAAATTAAAATATCCTTTTCAAATTCAAGGGCCGTGACATCATCCATGAATCAGATGAATTGGAAGATGTAAATTTTGGAGAAAATCGCTGAATGATTTGGCCGCTGACGTTGTTCACAGACGGATAGACGGACAGATGGACGGACGAACGAACAGGAGTTTTGCTGTCATTTAATTTTTCGTTATAAAGGACACACAAAACATGGATTCTGGGTACACCACGTGTTAGAAGCTTTTTTTCTAAATATAGGAACTGGATTTATCCACTTTCTCGTTACCATGGCCCTGTTATAAGGGTTTTTCTGCCGAAAATTCACCGTTTTGTCGCGCAGCATTACATGGCTCTCTCTCTCTTCTTCGAAGGGAGGAAGTGAAAGGGTGAAGATTAAATCGTGAGTCAGCTAGCGGCGTGTCAAAAGGTTGTCGACCAGCCGTGCCACCATTAAGAGAGTGCATTGTCCGTATGAAAGAAAGACTATAAATACAGTATCCATTAAACCAGGTTCAATCCCGTAAACAACACTCTTAATCCGTTTATTTTGTTTCTGTCTCTTAGTATGCATCTTATGTGTATGAGTGTGTGCGCGTGCGTGCGTGTGTGTGTACAGTGCTCAGAGTATTTTCTTTTAAGAACCGCAAGTTTCACAGCGTGTGTGATACTGCATGAACTGTTATATCGGAAGCTACGGTTGCCTCACCCACTTAACGACCTCTACGTTTCGCAAATTCTCGCCTGCTGAGTCTAGCTTACAGCCAGCATTCCTGCTGTCTCTGCAGCGTCTGTGACCGGAAGGGTTTAGGTTTCGAGTGCAGATGGTGCTAAACAGAAGGCTACGATGAATACTGCGGCTGTCTGGAGAACAATTCTAGCTGACGGTGACTCTGACCGGTAGTTTCCCATAGTTTATTCGATCAATAGCAGGCGAATTCTCGGGCAGAATCCTAACAAACGAACGTGTAGGGTTTTTCCTTCCTCTTCCATATCATATCCTCTTCCTAATTCACAAATGCAATACACTACCATACATCGGGGTTCCATTCAGGAGCTTAGAGGTTGCCCTGACTATGGCGATGCCCCTGGGGGAGATACTTGAAGGGAGAAATGCCCCACGAGTGGCCGTGAAGAGAAACGCCGGATCTCACTATCCAGAGAAATGAATCACCACTACTTCCGAAGAAAAACATTCTCTAAACTAACAGGATCATAGCATCTGACGCGTCTGGAAAAATTAGCCAATCAATCACTTCACACATTTACTTCCATCGCTCAGCAAGTTAGAACAACGCAACAATACCCCCCCTGCCCTTGCTCTCCCTCTTGCCACCCCTTCCTTGCCGCCGACGGGGTGGCGCGAAAGGGAAGCCCACAACTTCTTAATTCTAAAAGTGCCAACAGCTTTTGTAAATGAAGTTTAAGTTAACAAGTACTTGACAAATGAAGCAGTTGCATTCTTCTTCTCGAGTTGTAAGGTAATGAATTCTCTATCTCTATTCCACAAAACTTCAACATCGCGGTGGTCTGGGAACTTTCTTGTGATGCGTTGGTCTACAACTCTCCGCATTGATCTAAAACTTTCCTTGTACTATGAGCTCCTTCTAAGCCATGATACTGAAAATGGATCTGCCTAACAGTATATTTCTTTTCAGTTCTCATCAATTTTTCAACTGTAATTGTTTTAAACGTATGCAATGAAATATAAATGAAATGAGTAACACATTGAAATAATGTAAATATTAAAATGTATGTAAAAGTAAACACTACAAAAATATGCAGAATTTGTACTGCAGTTCATTTTGTGTGTAACAAAAACTCTTATTATACGTTACTTTTGAATTTTTTGATGTTACAAAGAGTTTGTTTTCTACTCATTAATGTTTTTGTTCCGTTTGTAAATATTTTTCTCTTTTATCCACTTCATGCATAACAGCCATTTTATTTTAATTCTCCAATTGTTGCGTGGAGCACAATAGTACGCCAGGAGCATTGTTTACTTATCCGATGACCATTGACCAAACATTTTAACTTGAGCGTTCCATCTACCTTTCTCCATTCCCCACAAATGAAGAGTATTGTGCTCCCCGCAAACAACGGCGTTAATCAAAATCTCGCTACCACTGGAGCATTAAATGACACATTATTTACAAATCAACTACATTTCAACTCGTCTATGATTTTAGGAGGGTGTTTGTAAATGATGATGTATGATTTTTTTAAATATGTGTAGTTGGTACGTTTGGTGGATATTGTGATATTTTTCCAAAAATTTCTTAAATATCTAAGATTTAGTGAGGTACGTGTAACCTATAATGTTCAGGTGGATGAAATATAAACATAAAATAAAAAAAAACTGTCGGTAGTTTTCTAAAGAATAATTTTAGTATTCTTTCTTTTCACAGAAATGTTGTTGGCAGACAATAAATTCAGTCTACTTCATTGTACAGTGTGTTAAGATGTTATTATCAGAATGCTTTTTCTGGTCACGAATTGGCCAGCTAGAACCTCGCGGACATACACCTGCAGTTCCCGAGGCTCAGTAACATTTATCTCGTGACAAGTATGTGACTTTTTTTTGGGGGGGGATCAGCATTCTACGCAGAATCCAATTTTTATCCCCATGATTGCTGGTCTTGGGGTTATGGAAAGATGATAATAAACGGCGAACGGTCAACAGAAACGTACAGACATTCACAAACACACTCCTACCCGAAGCGAGACTCGAACCCCGCGATCATTCCGTCCGAGATCACCATGGCACTACTGCTTTAGTGATCTCGGCTATCCGGATAGACATTATCAGCACAATTAGTATCAATTACAATATCCAAATTATGCATTTTTAACAGCGCGTGAACCACAAATGTCGGGAGATCATTTATGCTGGAGCAGTTTCCTGCATCTCCGGGGGCAGGGGGAGATACATGGATGGTGAAAACCGCGCAAGCCGAAGTGTTGGTCAGCGTCAAACCTCACCATCTAGCGGGGGAAGAATGCCGCCACCTCTCATGAAGAAATATATACTTACTACACTTATGCACTATACTTACAGAACTAATGACCATAATCGTTGACGAGGGAGATATCTGCAAAGGGCACGCCGCAAGCCGACGTGAAGGTACACAGATGATTTACATGAATATTTCATTGAATGTAGTGTTCAGAATATGAACTGATATGAACTCAATTTAAAACCAAACTTCACGGAGGGAAGAAATAAAACAACTCAGTTTTAAAGTTTGCTTTATTATTTATTGAGTGTTATTGATAGGTTGTTGGTTTGATTGATTTGATTGTTTGATTGAGAGTTTGTTTGATTTATTGTTTAGTGAGTGTTAATTGAAATAAAATAGAAAACACTACTTTAAGCGTTACGAGGGAACAGGATGATAATACTGATTGTAAATGTAATGTGAAATAGCACCAATATACTACAATACCACCAAACACCAGTTTTACGAAATAATCAATCAGCAACAATAAGTGGAAGATGAGAAGTTTCAGTATTGCCCCTTGTTTTCATTTGTTCCATCCCTTTTTTCGCGAAATTTCGTTCCACTGTGCGGCTGGCGCTTCGCGGGCTGCGCTCGGCGCCACGCCCTGCCGCGCCACGGAGCCGTTTCTCGCGCAGTTGCTTCTCCCGCACTCGCAGCTCTTTGCTCCTCCTGCTCAACTAACGCGAGTCCTGACGACGTTAAAGCCGATAGAGGGGGTGGCGGCGCAGTTCTGGAACTTCCCCTGCACCACACCCCGCCACACGCCGCGGCACCGCACCTCCGGAACGTAACCACTAGCCGCTAGCGAAGGCCTTTTGCCGAAGTCTGAGAGGAAAGGGAGAGCTGCAAATCGACAGTAAACTACTCAAAGTATTCGGAGGGCGTTTTGGAGTTTGCAGTAGTTGCAGCGAAAATGATGGTTCACGTGGATACAACACTGACACTCTGTTTTATAACAATAAAATATTTGTTATGTGTGTACTAAATCTGTATTTGTGACATCATACAAAGTGAGGGATAATAATTTTGTTTCAGATTTTACTTTGAATCTGCTTCGTCCGTGAATGGTGTTATATTCTCTTGAATGTGCTGGAGAAATAATAAGAATGTTGTATGTTTATGAATGAGTGAGAAAATTGTCTGAACTTTTAAATATTTGTAAGTAATAGAAATAATATACACCAATAATACCAATATTTTATAATACACATCTAGTGATATAATGAATTACCATTAACGAGAAGGCTCTACCCAGTTTTATTTATACGCAAGCTATAAATCATAAATTTAACAAAATATGTTACGATCAAAGGCTTAATACATTGACTACAGGATTTGTAATATTGAGTCATACTGTTGGTATGCACGTTGATTTTCCTTTGTAAGGAGGTGAAAGATTATGATAAATGATAATATAAGAATCAGCAAACAATTTTTCGTCTTTAGTGTGTATTCGGCGTCACAAATTGCCTCAAATTATTAGAAAAATATTTGACTTGTGTGAGTATAAAGTGCAAATGAAAAGCATAATAAATTTTGAACACATAGAACCTTAGAAACAAAATGTTTTAAACAAAGAAAGTGATTATTTGATCACTGGCGGGATTTGTGGCGGGACTGGACGTGGCGGACCGGCTGTGATGGGGTAGAAAGGAATAGAGGTGTGGCGGGACTGGACGTGGCGGGACCGGCTGTGATGGGGTAGAAAGGAATAGAGGTGTGGAGGGAACCGATTGTGGATACGACCAGAGGCGTATTCAGGCTCCTATGGCAAACATAAAATTTGCGCCCCTGACAGAATACTTCAAATTAGGGTTGTTGTTATTTATTTGAGCGGGTATACTCTAAATAGCGCCCGTTGTGAGTGGCTCCCATGGCACATGCCATGTCTGCCATACCGTAGATACGCTTCTGGATACGACTCAAAGGGGGTGAGACGCCATGGGCGAAAGGGAGAAGGGTGTGGGCGTGGAGGGGGGGGGGCTCTGTGTGAAGGGCGGCCGCCGTTCGTTGTGCATGCAGCGCGCGTCCAACGGCCGGTGCAGGCGGGCGCGGCGCGGCTCGGGTGCGGCAGCGGTGATGCAATGCGGCTGGTCGGGCAGCGGCGGGCTAATGACCGCGGGCGAAGGGCATGGCTGAGGCGGCGCGGCCGCTCGCACGCATAAATGGAAGTGGCGAGAGGGGTAGTGGGGATATAGAGCAACAAGAGTTGTCGAGAGAAGCTGGAATGGAAAACTGAACGTGGTTTTGTAAAGATGGGGGGAGATTGATTTGACCATTTCATTGATTAATGATTTTCATAATTGTATACAGGCGTATAATTAAGTTTTCATAATAGAATACTATTAAAAATCATGGTTTTTGAAAACTCATTGTAACACATGACCTGTGAACGTATAATATAAATACACTAAAGTTTTGTTAGTTTTAGTTTTTTTTGTAATTAATGTGTTTTGTAATTTCTGTTTTTGTAATTTTTTTATGTTTTTGAGTAAACGGTATTGATCTGACTGTTCCATGATTAATGATGTACATAATTGTATAATGGCGTATAATTAAGGTTAAAGACAATGAAATAACTATTCATTCATTCAATTCAAGATGGCGGTGAGAGTTAGAAGAGGAATGAAATTGATACATGTGAAACCATGATGAGAATGTATATGTAAGAGAAAGTAAGTGATTGTAAGTGGGTCATCAAGACGATTGAATTTGAGATTTGAGATTGATTATCGTCGCATTGATCGCCATTCCAAAAAGGGCTAGTTATAGATTTACATTTCGTGGCGAACTACAGAAATAGTAAACCACTTTAAATAACTTGTGAACTTCAACCGCAGGATGGCCATAATTTAAAGAATATCGCGATAAAAATAGAAATACCAATGGCAAGCTTTAAAAGTGAGCAGTAAATGTTTTCCGAGAAGATTTAAAGGAAGATTCCATGAAGCAGTCAACGAAGATGGAATATGTCACGAGACAATTTATACAAGCGGAATATTTCTGCTTGATGGATGTGGTCTGGTGGTGGAAGGGAAAAAGAAGGTAGAAAGAGAGACAAATAAGCTTCAAAGCAGTGACAGTAGTTTACGTATAAGATGTTTTTAAGTTGCAAAATAATCTTGATAAAACACCGGTTATTGAACACGTTAATGTCAAAGTTTGGAAACAAGGAAAATGCCATTAAATAATTTGAAATAATTTATATGTGACCATTTCTTTCCAAAGAACTGAGACTCAGAGGTATTGGTACCTACGATATTCGCAATGAGAGGTGACCATTAATCGGAATATTGGAGAGCGAGAAGTTCTTCCTAGTGAGCCGATTCATGAACAACGTTCGAAAGCCATATAGGTGGTAATAACTGGATTATGGCATTATTAGAATGGTGAATGGATAAGCCCCACTTCGGGGCAGCTCGAATTCATGGCGCTCCAGCGCTGTCCCTCATTATCGATCTCGAGTACAGATGTTGCCTTATTATCGGTAACAAACTACGTGGTTATAGTGATGTAATATGATATACAGGCTGTGGTGGTTCATAGGGCACTGGCTTCCTAAAGTGTAGGCCAAGCGTTTGAATACCGGCAGAAGCTGGTATTTTTATAAATAAAAATGGTATTTATCAGGTGCTTCCTTTTTAGGGCGGCTCCGAAATCGATCCAGACTCCTTTCCAGGGAGTAGTTACCAGGATCTTTCCTGGGAGTAATGGCAGCCGGAGCGTTTGCTTGCCACACAAGATCCACTTTGTACCGACGGCTATGAATAGGTAGAGTCCTACCTTCACCTCCCCTGTGAGCCACATCAGCCTGTGTACAATTGAACAGTGAAACCTTTACCTTTAATACGAAAAACTGCACGTTCAACTGAATGTTCAAGGCAGAGAGAGGTCGGGTTGAGAAGGAGGGTTTTCCGTCTCTTCGGGAGAGTCCGGGGTTGAAGGTTGAGGAAAGAACGAAGATCACGTATAGGATGTCTGGGGTGTTTTCATTAACTACGAACGTCGTGTTTTATTTCAGCACATAAACATTTAGTATGTTATCTTTAAATAATTATTCAATCTATTAGCCACATTGGCAGGTCACTCTGATGAATTATCTTCCTTTCCTAATAACGTGTTTTTAAAATTTTATGAACATCTGATATCTTGCACTTCTAAATATTTTTTTTTTCTACAATGCCCTATCCGTTCGTCAAGGTATATCCGCCGTGAGAAATTATTAGTGGGCCGACAGAACCGTCCGTGCGGAGTTTGCGGCGCTGAAATCTACGTAACGAATATTTATATTAATTCATTATTTGGCTTTAGGGATTCTTTCAACAATTAAGAAATTAAAAATATTCATCATTGAAATAATAAAACGTTATAAATAGCTTCTTCTTATTGTAATAATCCCCCACCCAATCATTCATGGAAGAAGATTATTAACTGAGTCCTGTTCTTCTAACTTCTGCGGGATGCGGAAGGAGCAGTGTCTTGCCAAACATGTAGTATGCAATTTAAGTTACACGGCCAACGCGCGGCCCACCTCGCAATAAAGAAAACAACTACAAACAGTACGTATTCCTGACGCAAGAGTTTATCACACCCCGTTTATATGATCCTTAGATGGCAGGTAAGCGAGCGACCCTCGCCCTGGCCCGCAATGTTGGTAGCCGCACAAAGGCTACGGCGGCTGGCGGCGACGGCAGCGCTGGGTGTGCGCCGGCGGCAGGTAATACGCCAGCCAAGTTGATGTGGGCGGATATTGACCGCCGACAGATTGTTAGGAGAATCTGCTATGGTAGGTGCTGGCAATTGGCGACTACGCAACCATCCGTCACCATACGACTCCGACAGACTTGAAGTGTGGAGAGCGTAACATTACTGCTTGCTCCACTACATAACATGACGAAATCAAGCGCAAGTCTAGCACTTCGCGACATGCGGCAGATGCCGCGCTCCCCTTCAAGAGCCGGAGTTCGACGTTTACTCGTCAGTAAAATATATCGGAATCTCAATTTGACTACAGCTACACTCACCACCAAATTTCTGTCTCCCACCATCCACCTGTGAGGTAATTTCTCTGGATTCGTTGTTTTAAACGAAAGGTGTGGGTGTGAGGCCTCGTTTTGAATAGAAATATCGGCGCATGTCCGTTGGAAATAACATTTGGGGTGTGAGAAATATAGGAATAAATTTCCCTTAATGTATTCTGCGAAGCGCAAATCTCCAACGTCCGGCAACGGCTACGCTAAGCGGCCTAATCCGTTGATGGGCGCTACTCTTTAGAAAGTAGTGAAAGATCTTAGGACGGCGACAAAGGAATCTCTCGAGTGGGCGCGGGCGCCGGGGCGACGCGGGCGCGGTCGCGGGCGCCGGTGGTGGTAGTGGCAAAGGGTGGCTCTTCCATGGGCTCATATCACATATACACATTTGATATGGTGGGGATCGATGTACTGTTACATTATACTCTGAACAGAAATGATACATATAACAGTTCAATAATAATGTAGGAAACAACAATAACACTTGAAAACCTTTAACAATTCACCATTTTCAATTATTATCATTATTTATTACAAGACACACATACCCCTTTGGATTTCTCCGTGCACGCATGGCCATTTACCCTTATTTAAATTAAATACTAATTTAAATTACTTAATACCTAAATAAAACTTGATCTTCTCACAAATATTTTTATTATTACTGTCTCTTTATCACTTCCCTGGTTTGTTGGTTCTCTGCACTCTTGGACGTCGATTTGGGCTGTACTTCCCAATTATCTATATCTATATCTATACTAATATATAAAGACAGAACTGCACTTACTTACAGCGCGATAATCTCTGAATCTACTGAACCAATACTGATGAAACTTCCTGTAGTAGCTTCCTTTAAATGTCTGGAGTAACATAGGCTATGATTTACAATCGCAAACCTTACTATATTCACAAATAATTACTTTTATGGACATTTTTTCGCCTTGCTTTACATCACAGATTCAATAGTGAATCAATGTCAATAGTTTAGATGCGCGCCACCAGAGGATGAGGTCTGAGATCTACTGTTTTTCATCAATGTCCAGAATCAAAGCCGTCTAGAATAGTATGTTATCTATTCTGGACGGTCTTCCCCAGCATATTACGAAATTCATTGGGGTTTGAACATGGGCTATGTAAAGTCCGTGAGTGTTCGTTGGTGATTTGTTTGTTTTCAACGTTGGTGGAACATTTGAACGAAATTCCTTAAAGTAGTAAAGAACGTCAATGTACAAACATTGTCGTTAGTCCGTTTGGTACACAAATTGTGGCAAGAAAACATGTGAGTTTTAAAGTATTTAGAGAGTTAAAAGTACAAAAATATACAGTACAAAATATACAGTAATGCACAATGTACAATATGTAGATATCGTATACAGGTATCGTATATTTTCTAAACAACCTCTTCTTTTACAGAATTTGTGAAAATTGAATTGTTTGGAACAATGCCGAAACGAAAGTTACAGTTCTCAAAACAGAATACAAGTCCTAAGAGATGGGCAGCCAATTAAATTCGGAATGGGCTACTCAGAGGCAAGAGCGACTTGCAAAAGAACACGCACCATTGAAAACAATACAGTAAAGAAGAAAGCAAATGTGAATAATTCTCTAGGAAGCAGGGCAGCTTTTCGTTATGACTCTCGATTTGACTATTTACACATATCTCATGTTCAAATTGGTAAAATGGAAAATATTTGTATGTTTGGGTCATCTCTGTTGAACATTTTTCTTCAATATGGGCAGTGGTATGTAATTAAGTAATGGTCCTTTACATATTAAGACTAATCTTGCTGTTGTTTCGCATGTCAGTTGCTCCCAGTGAATTAATTCATCTATATTTTCTATAAACTGGCAAAAATTAATTTATCTAAAATATTTATGTCTAATCTAATAACAAAATTCTGAGACTCCTTGGTTTCTATAATTCACATTTCAAAATCCATAGTATCTCGCACTTCAAATCAAATAACGAAGCTAATAGTGTTATGTTAGGTGGTTCAGTACATTGTCAATTTATTATGTATACATAATGTACAGGTTCGTGGATCAGTATTGCTGTTATGTTGCGATGATATGATGATTTGATTTACCTAAACAAATAAGTTTTATACTACATGTTACTAGCACATAGATCTTTAAACATACATATTTCTATCATCTTCAAAACAATTATAAAAACCGGCAATTACCTTTCAGCATAGATATTTTCATTTACTTTTATTATTACGATTCATCAAATACGTTACGACATCTATATTTGTCCGGATCTGTCAACTAGCGTACCCATGCGAGAACTCTCGGATGTTTCGTATACTCTGCTTAAAACCGTAAGTCCCTTCAAGGTCACGAGTTGGCAGCAGATAAATTTTTAATCTTTCTTTATAAATACTATAGAAGCAAAAAATATAAAAATGAGTTAGTTTTACAATTTGACAATTTATTGAAAGTGTTGGTATAATACATGAAACTGCCATCCTTTGGCTCGACAGCCTGCTACGGGCCTCAGCTGACTGGCGGTGACACAGCCTCTCGGCCACGGGTGTTCGAGTGGTTAGCACGAGGACATCCCTTTACCGAATACACCGCTCTTCTCAACCTTAGAATGGGCTTTCTCATCGTCACACAGCTATCGATACTGAGACATTTGAAAGGAAAGCGCACAGTTCTAATTTACCCGGTCGGGAATCGAGCTCGGGGTTGTTTCATGGAATGCGAGCACGCTAACCAATAAGCCACCGAGGGCGGGATATAAAACTGCGCAAAAAGAATACATGTGAGTCTATAATTTGTACAAGTATTTTACGAGTGTTTTGTATTAACAGTTTAGATTTGTTTATTGTTTTTATTTACAAAGTAAGGAATGTTTGGGAGCTGAAACTCCCAATTAGAAAAATGTAAAAATTTCTTTCGTAAGAAGGTGAACGAGGCACACCGGAAATTTCCAAATAGGAGGAAAAACATGACAGGGCTAGCTTGGCGGGGCAGATATACAATGGGAGAGAAGTAGGCCCCACTGCACGGCATGACTAAATGGAATACCTCTTCCTGGCTAAAAACTTACAGTAATAAATGCCTGGGCAACGCCGGGTAGTTCAGCTAGTTAGCAATAAATTCCAAGGTCTTGTCTTATCCAGTTACTGCCTTTCCGTTATTATTATAGCCACCTTGTTTTTACAGCTTCTCCTGACCACACGCATTTGCACATCCTACTCACGCCACAGCTCGATAACTTCTACTTCACGCGTTATCTTCCATCTGTTCGTCATTGCGGCTAGATAGCTTCTGCCCAGTTCATAAACCACGCCGGTCACTTGTTTACTTTCAAAATGCGCAGCACTATCCCCTTTTCGTTTCTTCGTACTTATGCACCAGCTTTCTTCTATCTCTCATGCCTCCTCTTTTCTGACTGAATACTCATCCCTCGGTGCCTATACTGTTTACTCTTTGACTTGCGATTCTCCCATATAATTTCAATTAATCTCTCGGAAATTCCTCACGCGTGCTTGAACTCTCGTTATGTTTTAATTACTGTATGTTTGCTGCGAATTCCCATTGTTGACATCGCACATATTTTCATCACACGTAATTTTATTCATATCTACTTGGACCTCTGATGACCCATCACAGATGTATGGCTGATAAAATGTAGACAGAAGGAAGAAGTACGCATACGATAAAGCGCATACGACAAAGAGCAAATGGTAGACACAGGCAATACAGAAATTACTGCTGAGAATTTTCATATGGACCAGCTCTGTGACATAGAAATTCCTTAGACTAATGTACGAGACTCGCGAATATTCAAAAGGGAGCGTGCAGAGGAGAGACGAAAAGGTCGAACTCGCATACGTGGCTCAGAACATCAAATATTGTCACTACAGTGCCTCTGATTGGAAGGTACTAGAGTTCCAGTCCTGACAGAGAATGGATTTTTGACACTATCGAATGTAGCTGCTGTCTGGAGCAGAATTCTAGCGATATGCTGCTTTGATGTTTACTGTGGCTCCTCTAATCACTACCAAGCGAATGCCGGTCCAGTACCTTAACAAATTGACCGCGCACAATATTTTCTTCCTCTTCGTTTTCCTTGTTCTACCCTCTCACCTAGCACACACTTAGAGTTACATGCACTACACAACCACACACATCGGGAGACCAGTCGGGAGCATAGAGCTTGTCCCGGATGGAGCGGTTGGCCCAGCTGTTGGGAGATATCTGGTCGGGAAAAAACCCGCAATCTGACATGTAGATCAGCGACGGATCTCACCGTACAGGGGATAGGATTACCGTCACCTTCTGTGATAAAAGCATGCACTACACTAACGGGGTTCATGACCATAGCAGTTAGGGGACCCGGAAACACGACATAATCAATCAAGAAATCAAGAGCTCAATCAAGAAATCAATCAATTAGATTAAAGCGACACACGATGCCGTGGAGATGTATTTTGAGTGGGTGGTATATGGAGTAGAAGTATATACGATAACTGTGACGAAACTATAACTCTTTTTCGGAACAACATTTAACACGAAATTTGGAGAATGTATAAATGGTATACGATACGATCTCCCGATTGGCGTGCGCACAGTGAAGACCAGGGGACCGTAGTTTGCTGAAAAGTTTGAAAGGAGCCCCGTAACCCTTTGCTATAAACTTTCTATTTCCAAAAATAAAGATCAATTGCGGATTTTCACCCTCTTTTCCACCTGACTATTTGGAAAATAGATACACGGAATTTGAGAAAGAGGTTCTCGAAACCACTTGACAATCATGATACATCAATAAAAAAGGCTTTTTACTTCCTAGTAAAAACCATCATTTTAAAATAAACGTTTAATGAAAGGAAAGGTTTAGAGGGGTCCAGAATGTAGTTGCGCGCTCTTGTTCTAGACTGCGCTTACCAATGCAATCTCTCGACCTCTGAATGTATTTCGAACCTGCTAAATGAAATAGCTGAGATAGAGCCATGTGTGGAAGAACGTGGTGGTGTAGGCAGAGGATAAAGAGTGTGGAAAATGAGGAAAAATAGGCAGTGTGAACCGCTTCAGTATTTCTTAATGTGTTCAAAATGGTTTTGAAGAAGAAAAAGATGCTGAGGGGGCATTAATAACGTGGGTGGCAGGGGGACAGGGAACAGTTAACAAGTGAGATACCCAGGTAATTTAGAAATGAACTCTGAAAATGTGCATTGGGAAGCATGGAACGTCAGGTGAAGGAAGTCTAAGGAAGTTCAAATGGCGTGACAAAAGTGAAGCAAATTTCATACGCGCGAAGTATAAGCTACGTGAAAAAATGGCTTTAATGTGTACCTAAAAGGTCTAGGTGAAGGTGGGAAAGGGCAAACTGTAGGAACGGGGGGAGCAGATGAGAGGCGCAAGCTATTTGAGAACAATGTCTCCATATGCTCTACATTGCCAAGAATGAGCTGGTATAAGGGAAACTGTGGTAGGTTTAAAAGGTGCCTAAAGCTAAAAGATCTCTAAATGTTCTCCATACAGAGTAGAACTTTCTATGAAGGCAGAGGCAAACGTGTGTTCATGTAAGCTGTAAGGCTGTAGGATACTAAGAGCTAGGATCAGGTAAGAGACTCAGGAAAAGCGAAAACAGTATGAAAATGTTCCAAAAAGCATGCAAAGCGAAGGTGCAAGGATCTGTGTGGTCATTGGCGGAAGCACCGACACCAACTGAATGGGGAAGGTGAGAGGCATAGACAGTAGGAAAACAACCTCTGAATGTGGTTCACAAATCGTAGAGCGTAAGTGACAATGGCAGTTGAAGGGTACAAATATTACATGAAGAAATACGGGAGAGATCCGTGCAGTCGGTATCATATGAGACGCACATGGAATAACGAAACGATTTCGGACCGTGCTCCACAGCCTGGAGCGTGGGATGAAGGCGACGGAGGTTGAGGGAAACTAGGACGTGAAAGGACGAGGAGGGAGGCAGGAAAAGGAATCATGTGAGAGGTGCATTCAGCGGCGAAACGGTCTCTGAATGTGCCTCGCACAGCCCAGAACCCGAACGGGTGGAATGGAGCCGCGATGGCGTGAGAGGCGGCGGCGGCGGCGGCGGCGGCGGCAACAGCTAATGAGGCTGCAGCCGGGCGCACCCGGGCAACGAGCGCCGACCCCTCGTGTCGCAGCGGCGCCGGAGGCCATCTAGGCGGCGGTGTTCGCGTTTATGGCCTCTATTGTAACTGCGCCCTCGCCCTCGTCCTCGTCCTCGCACTCGTCCTCTCTGGCATCGCCGACCTCCCGACCTCGCGAGGCCGGGGCGGGGAGCGGGCGCGAACGTTCCTTGCGCCCCTGCGCGCTGCCACGCGGTGACACTTGGAA
>JAHLJT010004567.1:89686208-89721470 GCA_031308135.1 Acheta domesticus | reverse complement strand
TTCTTCTCGAGTTGTAAGGTAATGAATTCTCTATCTCTATTCCACAAAACTTCAACATCGCGGTGGTCTGGGAACTTTCTTTGTGATGCGTTGGTCTACAACTCTCCGCATTGATCTAAAACTTTCCTTGTACTATGAGCTCCTTCTAAGCCATGATACTGAAAATGGATCTGCCTAACAGTATATTTCTTTTCAGTTCTCATCAATTTTTCAACTGTAATTGTTTTAAAACGTATGCAATGAAATATAAATGAAATGAGTAACACATTGAAATAATGTAAATATTAAAATGTATGTAAAAGTAAACACTACAAAAATATGCAGAATTTGTACTGCAGTTCATTTTGTGTGTAACAAAAACTCTTATTATACGTTACTTTTGAATTTTTTGATGTTACAAAGAGTTTGTTTTCTACTCATTAATGTTTTGTTCCGTTTGTAAATATTTTTCTTCTTTTATCCACTTCATGCATATCAGCCATTTTATTTTAATTCTCCAATTGTTGCGTGGAGCACAATAGTACGCCAGGAGCATTGTTTACTTATCCGATGACCATTGACCAAACATTTTAACTTGAGCGTTCCATCTACCTTTCTCCATTCCCCACAAATGAACAGTATTGTGCTCCCCGCAAACAACGGCGTTAATCAAAATCTCGCTACCACTGGAGCATTAAATGACACATTATTTACAAATCAACTACATTTCAACTCGTCTATGATTTTAGGAGGGTGTTTGTAAATGATGATGTATGATTTTTTTAAATATGTGTAGTTGGTACGTTTGGTGGATATTGTGATATTTTTCCAAAAATTTCGTAAATATCTAAGATTTAGTGAGGTACGTGTAACCTATAATGTTCAGGTGGATGAAATATAAACATAAAATAAAAAAAAAACTGTCGGTAGTTTTCTAAAGAATAATTTTAGTATTCTTTCTTTTCACAAGAAATGTTGTTGGCAGACAATAAATTCAGTCTACTTCATTGTACAGTGTGTTAAGATGTTATTATCAGAATGCTTTTTCTGGTCACGAATTGGCCAGCTAGAACCTCGCGGACATACACCTGCAGTTCCCGAGGCTCAGTAACATTTATCTCGTGACAAGTATGTGACTTTTTTTGGGGGGGGGGATCAGCATTCTACGCAGAATCCAATTTTTATCCCCATGATTGCTGGTCTTGGGGTTATGGAAAGATGATAATAAACGGTGAACGGTCAACAGAAACGTACAGACATTCACAAACACACTCCTACCCGAAGCGAGACTCGAACCCGCGATCATTCCGTCCGAGATCACCATGGCACTACTGCTTTAGTGATCTCGGCTATCCGGATAGACATTATCAGCACAATTAGTATTAATTACAATATCCAAATTATGCATTTTTAACAGCGCGTGAACCACAAATGTCGGGAGATCATTTATGCTGGAGCAGTTTCCTGCATCTCCGGGGGCAGGGGGAGATACATGGATGGTGAAAACCGCGCAAGCCGAAGTGTTGGTCAGCGTCAAACCTCACCATCTAGCGGGGGAAGAATGCCGCCACCTCTCATGAAGAAATATATACTTACTACACTTATGCACTATACTTACAGAACTAATGACCATAATCGTTGACGAGGGAGATATCTGCAAAGGGCACGCCGCAAGCCGACGTGAAGGTACACAGATGATTTACATGAATATTTCATTGAATGTAGTGTTCAGAATATGAACTGATATGAACTCAATTTAAAACCAAACTTCACGGAGGGAAGAAATAAAACAACTCAGTTTTAAAGTTTGCTTTATTATTTATTGAGTGTTATTGATAGGTTGTTGGTTTGATTGATTTGATTGTTTGATTGAGAGTTTGTTTGATTTATTGTTTAGTGAGTGTTAATTGAAATAAAGTAGAAAAACACTACTTTAAGCGTTACGAGGGAACAGGATGATAATACTGATTGTAAATGTAATGTGAAATAGCACCAATATACTACAATACCACCAAACACCAGTTTTACGAAATAATCAATCAGCAACAATAAGTGGAAGATGAGAAGTTTCAGTATTGCCACTTGTTTTCATTTGTTCCATCCCTTTTTTCGCGAAATTTCGTTCCACTGTGCGGCTGGCGCTTCGCGGGCTGCGCTCGGCGCCACGCCCTGCCGCGCCACGGAGCCGTTTCTCGCGCAGTTGCTTCTCCCGCACTCGCAGCTCTTTGCTCCTCCTGCTCAACTAACGCGAGTCCTGACGACGTTAAAGCCGATAGAGGGGTGGCGGCGCAGTTCTGGAACTTCCCCTGCACACACCCCGCCACACGCCGCGGCACCGCACCTCCGGAACGTAACCACTAGCCGCTAGCGAGGTCTTTTGCCGAAGTCTGAGAGGAAAGGGAGAGCTGCAAATCGACAGTAAACTACTCAAAGTATTCGGAGGGCGTTTGGAGTTTGCAGTAGTTTGCAGCGAAAATGATGGTTCACGTGGATACAACACTGACACTCTGTTTTATAACAATAAAATATTTGTTATGTGTGTACTAAATCTGTATTTGTGACATCATACAAAGTGAGGGATAATAATTTTGTTTCAGATTTTACTTTGAATTCTGCTTCGTCCGTGAATGGTGTTATATTCTCTTGAATGTGCTGGAGAAATAATAAGAATGTTGTATGTTTATGAATGAGTGAGAAAATTGTCTGAACTTTTAAATATTTGTAAGTAATAGAAATAATATACACCAATAATACCAATATTTTATTAATACACATCTAGTGATATAATGAATTACCATTAAACGAGAAGGCTCTACCCAGTTTTATTTATACGCAAGCTATAAATCATAAATTTAACAAAATATGTTACGATCAAAGGCTTAATACATTGACTACAGGATTTGTAATATTGAGTCATACTGTTGGTATGCACGTTGATTTTCCTTTGTAAGGAGGTGAAAGATTATGATAAATGATAATATAAGAATCAGCAAACAATTTTTCGTCTTTAGTGTGTATTCGGCGTCACAAATTGCCTCAAATTATTAGAAAAATATTTGACTTGTGTG
Source organism: Acheta domesticus (assembly GCA_031308135.1). Taxonomy (NCBI): domain Eukaryota; kingdom Metazoa; phylum Arthropoda; class Insecta; order Orthoptera; family Gryllidae; genus Acheta; species Acheta domesticus. The sequence goes on along the minus strand of JAHLJT010004567.1, from coordinate 89,718,423 downwards.
AGTATAAAGTGCAAATGAAAAGCATAATAAATTTTGAACACATAGAACCTTAGAAACAAAATGTTTTTAAACAAAGAAAGTGATTATTTGATCACTGGCGGGATTTGTGGCGGGACTGGACGTGGCGGGACCGGCTGTAATGGGGTAGAAAGGAATAGAGGTGTGGAGGGAACCGATTGTGGATACGACCAGAGGCGTATTCAGGCTCCTATGGCAAACATAAAATTTGCGCCCCTGACAGAATACTTCAAATTAGGGTTGTTGTTATTTATTTGAGCGGGTATACTCTAAATAGCGCCCGTTGTGAGTGGCTCCCATGGCACGTGCCATGTCTGCCATACCGTAGATACGCTTCTGGATACGACTCAAAGGGGTGAGACGCCATGGGCGAAAGGGAGAAGGGTGGGGCGTGGAGGGGGCGGGGCTCTGTGTGAAGGGCGGCCGCCGTTCGTTGTGCATGCAGCGCGCGTCCAACGGCCGGTGCAGGCGGGCGCGGCGCGGCTCGAGTGGCGGCAGCGGTGATGCAATGCGGCTGGCGGGCAGCGGCGGCTAATGACCGCGGGCGAAGGGCATGGCTGAGGCGGCGCGCCGCTCGCACGCATAAATGGAAGTGGCGAGAGGGGTAGTGGGGGATATAGAGCAACAAGAGTTGTCGAGAGAAGCTGGAATGGAAAACTGAACGTGTTTTGTAAAGATGGGGGGGGAGATTGATTTGACCATTTCATTGATTAATGATTTTCATAATTGTATACAGGCGTATAATTAAGTTTTCATAATAGAATACTATTAAAAGTCGTGGTTTTTGAAAACTCATTGTAACACATGACCTGTGAACGTATAATATAAATACACTAAAAGTTTTGTTAGTTTTAGTTTTTTTTGTAATTAATGTGTTTTTGTAATTTCTGTTTTTGTAATTTTTTATGTTTTTGAGTAACGGTGTTGATCTGACTGTTCCATTGATTAATGATGTACATAATTGTATAATGGCGTATAATTAAGGTTAAAGACAATGAAATAAATATTCATTCATTCAATTCAAGATGGCGGTGAGAGTTGAGAAGAGGAATGAAATTGATACATGTGAAACCATGATGAGAATGTATGTGAAAGAGAATATAAGAGAAAGTATGTGATTGTAAGTGGGTCATCAAGACGATGAATTTGAGATTTGAGATTGGCGATCAATGCGACGATAATCATTCCAAAAAGGGCTAGTTATAGATTTACATTTCGTGGCGAACTACAGAAATAGTAAACACTTTAAATAACTTGTGAACTTCAACCGCAGGATGGCCATAATTTAAAGATATCGCGATAAAAATAGAAATACCAATGGCAAGCTTTAAAGTGAGCAGTAAATGTTTTCCGAGAAGATTTAAAGGAGATTCCATGAAGCAGTCAACGAAGATTGAATATGACGAGAAAATATACAAGCGGAATATTTCTGCTGATGGATGTGGTCTGGTGGTGGAAGGGAAAAAGAAGGTAGAAAGAGAGACAAATAAGCTTCAAAGCAGTGACAGTAGTTTACGTATAAGATGTTTTTAAGTTGCAAATAATCTTGATAAAAACACGGTTATTGACACGTTAATGTCAAAGGTTTGGAAACAAGGAAAATGCCATTAATATAATTTGAAATAATTTATATTGTGACCATTTCTTTCCAAAGAACTGAGACTCAGAGGTATTGGTACCTACGCATATTCGCAATGAGAGGTGACCATTAATCGCGAATATTGGAGAGCGAGGAAGTTCTTTCTAGTGAGCCGATTCATGAACAACGTTCGAAAGCCATATAGGTGAATAACGGATATGGCATTATTAGGAATGGTGAATGGATAAGCCCCACTTCGGGGGAGCTCGAATTCATGGCGCTTTCAGCGCTTTCCCTCATTATCGATCTCGAGTACAGATGTTGCCTTATTATCGGTAACAACTACGTGGTTATAGTGATGAAATATGATATACAGGCTGTGGTGGTTCATAGGGCACTGGCTTCCTAACGTGTAGGCCAAGGTTTGAATACCGGCAGAAGCTGGTATTTTATCAGGTGCTTTCCTTTTAGGGCGGCTCCGAAATCGATCCAGACTCCTTTCCAAGTGAGTACCAGGATCTTTCCTGGGAGTAATGGCAGCCGGAGCGTTTTGCTTGCCACACAAGCTCCACTTTGTACCGACGGCTATGAATAGGTAGAGTCCTACCTTCACCTTCCCTGTGAGCCACATCAGCCTGTGTACAATTGAACAGTGAAACCTTTACCTTTAATACGACAAACTGCACGTTCAACTGAATGTTCAAGGCAGAGAGACGTCGGGTTGAGAAGGAGGGTTTTCCGTCTCTTCGGGAGAGTCCGGGGTTGAAGGTTGAGGAAAGAACGAAGATCACGTATAGGATGTCTGGGGTGTTTTCATTAACTACGAACGTCGTGTTATTTCAGCACATAAACATTTAGTATGTTATCTTTAAATAATTATTCAATCTATTAGCCACATTGGCAGGTCACTCTGATGAATTATCTTCCTTTCCTAATAACGTGTTTTTAAAATTTTATGAACATCTGATATCTTGCACTTCTAAATATTTTTTTTTCTACAATGCCCTATCCGTTCGTCAAGGTATATCCGCCGTGAGAAAATTTATTAGTGGGCCGACAGAAACCGTCCGTACGGAGTTGCGGCGCTGAAATCTATGTAACGAATATTTATATTAATTCATTATTTGGCTTTAGGGATTCTTTCAACAATTAAGAAATTAAAAATATTCATCATTGAAATAATAAAACGTTATAAATAGCTTCTTCTTATTGTAATAATCCCCCACCCAATCATTCATGGAAGAAGATTATTAACTGAGTCCTGTTCTTCTAACTTCGCGGGATGCGGGAAGGAGCAGGTCTTGCAAACATGTATTGCAATTTAAGTTACACGGCCAACGCGCGGCCCACCTCGCAATAAAGAAAACAACTACAAACAGTGCGTATTCCTGACGCAAGAGTTTATCACACCCCGTTTAGATGATCCTTAGATGGCAGGTAAGCGAGCGACCCCTCGCCCTGGCCCGCAATGTTGGTGGCCGCACAAAGGCTACGGCGGCGGCGACGGCAGCGCGGGGTGCGCCGGCGGCAGGTAATACGCCAGCCAAGTTGACGTGGGCGGATATTGACCGCCGACAGATTGTTAGGAGAATCTGCTATGGTAGGTGCTGGCAATTGGCGACTACGCAACCATCCGTCACCATACGACTCCGACAGACTTGAAGTGTGGAGAGCGTAACATTACTGCTTGCTCCACTACATAACATGACGAAATCAAGCGCAAGTCTAGCACTTCGCGACATGCGGCAGATGCCGCGCTCACCTTCAAGAGCCGGAGTTCGACGTTTACTCGTCAGTAAAATATATCGGAATCTCAATTTGACTACAGCTACACTCACCACCAAATTTCTGTCTCCCACCATCCACCTGTGAGATAATTCTCTGATTCGTTGTTTTAAACGAAAGGTGTGGGTGTGAGGCCTCGTTTTGAATAGAAATATCGGCGCATGTCCGTTGGAAATAACATTTGGGGTGTGAGAAATATAGGAATAAATTTCCCTTAATGTATTTCTGCGAAGCGCAAATCTCCAACGTCCGGCAACGGCTACGCTGAGCAGCCTAATCCGTTGATGGGCGCTACTCTTTTGAAAGTAGTGAAAGATCTTAGGACGGCGACAAAGGAATCTCTCGAGTGGGCGCGGGCGCCGGGGCGACGCGGGCGCGGTCGCGGGCGCCGGTGGTGGTAGTGGCAAAGGGTGGCTCTTCCATGGGCTCATATCACATATACACATTTGATATGGTGGGAATCGATGTACTGTTACATTATACTCTGAACAGAAATGATACATATAACAGTTCAATAATAAATGTAGGAAAACAACAATAACACTTGAAAACCTTTAACAATTCACCATTTTCAATTATTATCATTAATTACAAGACACACATACCCCTTTGGATTTCTCCGTGCACGCATGGCCATTTACCCTTATTATACTAATTTAAATTACTTAATACCTAAATAAAACTTGATCTTCTCACAAATATTTTTATTATTACTATCTCTTTATCACTTCCCTGGTTTGTTGGTTCTCTGCACTCTTGGACGTCGATTTGGGCTGTACTTCCCAATTATTAGCAATAAATTCCAAGGTCTCGTCTTATCCAGTTACTGCCTTTCCGTTATTATTATAGCCACCTTGTTTTTACAGCTTCTCCTGACCACACGCATTTGCACATCCTACTCACGCCACAGCTCGATAACTTCTACTTCACGCGTATCTTCCATCTGTTCGTCATTGCGGCTAGATAGCTTCTGCCCAGTTCATAAACCACGCCGGTCACTTGTTTACTTTCAAAATGCGCAGCACTATCCCCTTTTCGTTTCTTCGTACTTATGCACCAGCTTTCTTCTATCTCTCATGCCCCCTCTTTTCTGACTGAATACTCATCCCTCGGTGCCTATAATGTTTACTCTTTGACTTGCGATTCTCCCATATAATTTCAATTAATCTCTCGGAAATTCCTCACGCGTGCTTGAACTCTCGTTATGTTTTAATTACTGTATGTTTGCTGCGAATCCCCATTGTTGACATCGCACATATTTTCATCACACGTAATTTTATTCATATCTACTTGGACCTCTGATGACCCATCACAGATGTATGGCTGATAAAATGTAGACAGAAGGAAGAAGTACGCATACGATAAAGCGCATACGACAAAGAGCAAATGGTAGACACAGGCAATATAGAAATTACTGCTGAGAATTTTCATATGGACCAGCTCTGTGACACAGAAATTCCTTAGACTAATGTACGAGACTCGCGAATATTCAAAAGGGAGCGTGCAGAGGAGAGACGAAAAGGTCGAACTCGCATACGTGGCTCAGGACATCAAATATTGTCACTACAGTGCCTCTGATTGGAAGGTACTAGAGTTCCAGTCCTGACAGAGAATGGATTTTTGACACTATCGAATGTAGCTGCTGTCTGGAGCAGAATTCTAGCGATATGCTGCTTTGATGTTTACTGTGGCTCCTCTAATCACTACCAAGCGAATGCCGGTCCAGTACCTTAACAAACGGGCCATGGACCGCGCACAATATTTTCTTCCTCTTCGTTTTCCTTGTTCTACCCTCTCACCTAGCACACACTTAGAGTTACATGCACTACACAACCACACACATCGGGAGACCAGTCGGGAGCATAGAGCTTGTCCCGGATGGAGCGGTGCCCAGCTGTTGGGAGATATCTGGTCGGGAAAAAACCCGCAATCTGACATGTAGATCAGCGACGGATCTCACCGTACAGGGGATAGGATTACCGTCACCTTCTGTGATAAAAGCATGCACTACACTAACGGGGTTCATGACCATAGCAGTTAGGGGACCCGGAAACACGACATAATCAATCAAGAAATCAAGAGCTCAATCAAGAAATCAATCAATTAGATCAAAGCGACACACGATGCCGTGGAGATGTATTTTTGAGTGGGTGGTATATGGAGTAGAAGTATATACGATAACTGTGACGAAACTATAACTCTTTTTCGGAACAACATTTAACACGAAATTTGGAGAATGTATAAATGGTATACGATACGATCTCCCGATTGGCGTGCGCACAGTGAAGACCAGGGGACCGTAGTTTGCTGAAAAGTTTGAAAGGAGCCCCGTAACCCTTTGCTATAAACTTTCTATTTCCAAAAATAAAGATCAATTGCGGATTTTCACCCTCTTTTCCACCTGACTATTTGGAGAATAGATACACGGAATTTGAGAAAGAGGTTCTCGAAACCACTTGACAATCATGATATATCAATAAAAAAGGCTTTTTACTTCCTAGTAAAAAACATCATTTTAAAATAAACGTTTAATGAAAGGAAAGGTTTAGAGGGGTCCAGAATGTAGTTGCGCGCTCTTGTTCTAGACTGCGCTTACCAATGCAATCTCTCGACCTCTGAATGTATTTCGAACCTGCTAAAATGAAATAGCTGAGATAGAGCCATGTGTGGAAGAACGTGGTGGTGTAGGCAGAGGATAAAGAGTGTGGAAAATGAGGAAAAATAGGCAGTGTGAAACCGCTTCAGTATTTCTTAATGTGTTCAAAATGGTTTTGAAGAAGAAAAAGATGCTGAGGGGGCATTAATAACGTGGGTGGCAGGGGGACAGGGAACAGTTAACAAGTGAGATACCCAGGTAATTTAGAAATGAACTCTGAAAATGTGCATTGGGAAGCATGGAACGTCAGGTGAAGGAAGTCTAAGGAAGTTCAAATGGCGTGACAAAAGTGAAGCAAATTTCATACGCGCGAAGTATAAGCTACGTGAAAAAATGGCTTTTAATGTGTACCTAAAAGGTCTAGGTGAAGGTGGGAAAGGGCAACTGTAGGAACGTGGGAGAAGATGAGAGGCGCAAGCTATTTGAGAACAATGTCTCCATATGCTCTACATTGCCAAGAATGAGCTGGTATAAGGGAAACTGTGGTAGATTAAAAGGTGCCTAAAGCTAAAAGATCTCTAAATGTTCTCCATACAGAGTAGAACTTTCTGTGGAGGCAGAGGCAAACGTGTGTTCATGTAAGCTGTAAGGCTGTAGGATACTAAGAGCTAGGATCAGGTAAGAGACCCAGGAAAAGCGAAAACAGTATGAAAATGTTCCAAAAAGCATGCAAAGCGAAGGTGCAAGGATCTGTGTGGTCATTGGCGGAAGCACCGACACCAACTGAATGGGAAAGGTGAGAGGCATAGACAGTAGGAAAACAACCTCTGAATGTGGTTCACAAATCGTAGAGCGTAAGTGACAATGGCAGTTGAAGGGTACAAATATTACATGAAGAAATACGGGAGAGATCCGTGCAGTCGGTATCATGAGACGCACATGGAATAACGAAACGATTTCTGACCGTGCTCCACAGCCTGGAGCGTGGGATGAAGGCGACGGAGGTTGAGGGAACTAGGACGTGAAAGGACGAGGAGGGAGGCAGGAAAAGGAATCATGTGAGAGGTGCATTCAGCAGCGAAACGGTCTCTGAATGTGCCTCGCACAGCCCAGAACCCGAACGGGTGGAATGGAGCCGCGATGGCGTGAGAGGCGGCGGCGGCGGCGGCGGCGGCAACAGCTAATGAGGCTGCAGCCGGGCGCACCCGGGCAACGAGCGCCGACCCCTCGTGTCGCAGCGGCGCGGAGGCCATCTAGGGCGGTGTTCGCGTTTATGCCTCTATTGTAACTGCGCCCTCGCCCTCGTCCTCGCCCTCGCCCTCTCTGGCATCGCCGACCTCCCGACCTCGCGAGGCCGGGGCGGGTGAGCGGGCGCGAACGTTCCTTGCGCCCCTGCGCGCTGCCACGCGGTGACACTTGGAACTAAGAACGTCGCCGCTTGCTTTTAAGCATCTCAGCTCAACGATCTGCAAAACTCGCCTGCCGAGAAAATGGTTTGGGCGATGTGTACGTTCATCGCTTTTGAAAGTAACGAGATCCTTTCGCCATGAGTCGCGAATATTCTGAGAAACTGGGCGGTATGCAACAAAGGGACGTGAGTGAGAGAATATTGATGATCGATTGCAGATGGAATTGAAATTTAAAAACTATGGGAAAGATAAGGAAGGAAATAAAGAATTCGTGTCCGAACATCACGTTTTTATAATAAAGAAATACACATTAATGTAGCACAAAACTGTAGTCCACTTTTCTATGTCAGCATGTTTTTCAATTCCCTAAAGTCTTGAAAACTAATTGTTATAAATTATGTTAAATGCCACTATTTGAATCATTCTTCAACTATTTTGCAACACCAATTCCACCGTTGTGTTACGTACATGAAATAAAATAAAATTCTATTCCGTTAAAGTTTTGTAAACGATAGTTGATGAAATATGTTCACAAAACGTAGAAAATAGGACTTAAGGATGGGGAGATTTTTCTCAGAATGGTAAAGTAAATTGAATGATTTTGCATTCTAAAAGCAAGATACGTTTTCAATTTTAAGACATAGTTTTCGCAGCGATGTGAATACAAGTATATATTTTCCACCGCGTGTAAGTAACGCATGAGTTTGCAGACATATACGTGAGAGGTGGTGCAAATATAAATAAAACAAAAGTACGAGCTTTGATACATCAAGGCTTTCCCACATAAAGCGGATTAAAACATCAATTTTAGTGGCCAATACGCAAATAATGTTGTTAATATTACACATTTCAATATGACTAACCCTGTATGCTTTTTAAGCGGAGGCTTGTTATTTTGTTTTGATGCGAAAAAGGCCAATTTAAATAATGAATATTCTTGTAAAAAAATGTAATGCATATTTTTTGTATACTACATTTGTTTGTAGGTGAGGTGTATGCTGATATAACTTTTTTCTTATTTAAATAAGTGCAAATACGTTAAGCGAGAGAAACTATTAATACTAATTCAAATGTAAATGTAAAAAGTAATGTTTTAAAACGGGTATAGTTTTTATATTTCTACATTGTTCCTAAAATTTATCGTAGGTATTGAAATGCTATGACTCATCAGGGATCATAGTTTCCTCTCGTCGATCTGGACCTTCACACGCACGAGGAGCCACGGTGCAATACTAATGAGCGCGAATTGCGTTGCCTCTGGGGGTAGGGCCGTGCGTTATACTGCGAGAAGAGGGCGGGTCGATATTCTCTCGTTCGCGACGGTTTGCGACAAATGAACTTTATACTCAATGCCCTCGCCCCTTGCACCAACCCCCGAGCACTGGAGTGCACTACGTTCACGGCAACGACGTAGGTGATCGCAGTGGCGAGGTTTTACGTGATAATGGTAATTCTGATAATAGATTTTGAGCTTTACCCTCGTTAGGTGATGTGTCGCACCTTTAACTACTAACAATATTTCTTGCTCTTTCGTAAGAGATACAGGAGTTATCGTCCTTTACAGGGGTATCTAATTTTTCATTCTGATGTAATTAAATAATCTCCGAAATAAGACTATTTGTAGGCAGAAATAAGAAACCGACTTATGCAATTTTCGGAAATAAAATCCAGAAAATATGTAACATTTTTTTAGCATCATAGAAGTCCATGGCTAAGTTCGCGTACATATGAACGGTATATAAGTAATAGACAAAATGAAGTAATTTTATTTCACAATTTCTAAAAAAACTTCTGATATAAGCAAAACTTACGGAACTCTGTAAAGGAATTCCTTTGAACATTTTAAAAACCATGTTCACTTTAATATCGTTCATATATATTTGCTAGTATTGCCTTACTTACTAAATATTTTCCTCGGCAAAAAATGTTCTCGACAACTATTGCAGATGGATAAAGCAAATTTGCGAGGCTGATCAAGCACATCATTATCTACAACGTAGACTCTAATAAAAACATGCATGCTCACTTTTTTTATTTGCAACTGAAAGATATAAGGATTTTTTAGCAACTACTTAAAATATGTTAGAAAAAATTTAAGTATCATTTAGTTTATTGCTCTTATTTGAAGTTACTGTGTGTTTTATAAGTCTCCTAAATTTTATTTATCTACCAAATTTTACTTATTTACACCACAATCAACTTTTTAGAACTTGAGATAACAAAATTATTACTTTGGTAATGATTTGATTTTGTGTTCTGATAAATCGTTTCACAACAGGCGGTACCCTGTGAAAGAGTTGCCAATCTACTTCTTGGTTGTCAATGTCTAAGGCAACATTGATATATAAAAAAACAATAACGCATCCCATTCCATTCCATTGCACTCACTTGGCAGGCATTTCCTCCTCTAATCTTCCTTCCCTCTCCTCCCACATTCCTATCCATTCGCATTGCAGTACACGTTCTGGAATTTCTTCGTTTCCAGCCAGCATTCCCGCCCCAAATTTCGTGGTCGAACTCAGTATGCAAACTTCTATGATACTAATCATTTCTGCCAACCCCTGTGCCATTGCAGTCCTAGCATTCCCTACGCTGATGCGTCTACATCACAGATTTCCCAGCTGCCACCGCTCCGGCGCCTAACGAGACCTGTTGTGAGGCCGCCGCGCCGCCGTAATCCTGCGCCTGACACTCCAGCGCGCCGCCCCGCCGTCACCGACACTGAGTCGCAGTTGGCGCGTGACGACGCTAAGGTTGGTTAAAGCATTTCCCGCAAGCGACGCCACACTCGCTGGCGCTTTCCAAACAGTGTAATAATCAGGGCTTGAATTTATGTGGATTAACGTATACCAAAATATGTAGTGCAGTACACGGACTAAGTTTGTTCAAAATATGGCGTAAAATATGGACTAAATAGTAATTTATTATTCGACTAGTGGACCCGACAATGTTTCGCTAGTGCAACGTATTATACTTCCACGCTACTCATAACGTGATTTTCAATCACGTTTTACGCTACGCTCTGCAAAAATGTTAATAGATGAAAGACTTTCTCGCGAGTATGGGTTTGTTCTAAGTCCTGGTTTGGACATGGTTGCCAAGTATAAGTAACGTTGTTCCTGAAATTTGGCCCTGAATTCCCTTAAACACTGTCTTGGAGAAATTTTATTTAGATCTCCGAGATAACGTTGAAATAATAATTCCGACCGATACTTCACACCCGCGAGGCAGAATACGCAGCGAAGACGCGCTTAATACTTAAAGGTGCCGCGGGTTGCATGGAGCTTCTGTTCATGGGCGCATGAATTAGCATATACTCAAAAAACCATCAACGCGCGCCTAGGTGCGACAGACATACGCTCATTCACACTGTATTACGCCTATATTTTTCGCGCAAGTTCAAGCAATAAGTTGAAAAAATGTATCGCAATCGGATGAATGGTATGAAAGCGTATAAAATGCGAACGAGTATTGATTTTTAACAGATATATGTGAAATAATATATAATTAAACATGTGTACATATATGGACTATGTTTATTCGAAAAAATGTGAACGAAATTATATTTTACTGTACAACACGATGAAGATCTCACGAGCGGAACGATATAAGAGGTAGTGAGATTTTTTCGAGTAGATAAAGAATCTTAAACGTATTATGTAACTTTTGATTTCACTTTATTCCAATTTTAAGTAAAGTACAAAAAATAGCTTAAGTTAGGTCAAACAGTCTGCTAATTTTTTACACCCGTAATAAGTATTGTTTACACCCGCAGATAATTGTTTTATTCCCATATGTGACAAACAGTGCACTGCAGCAGACAATTATTTATAATTTAGATGCGTCTTCAATTTCACGAAAAAATAAAATGAGTACAAATATAAAAAAATGTGAAAATACCAAAGTTGTCAATAGTTAAAATTTGCATCAATACAATCACAAAATAATATACAATTCTACCCATTAAACAAAATTTAATCACTACCAGTTGTAAAATACAATGTCAAATGTTTCATATTTCTAAAAACAAGTAACTTAAAACTTTCCTAATAACTGCCGATTTACGAAGCATTTAGTTAAAAAACTTTATCGGAAAATTTATATTCTCAATACGCCCTTATCTTAATATATTTGAGCTTAGGAACATGATGACCGGTTGCGTGTAAGAACCCAGGGTATTTCGAGATATTTTAAGTGAAATCAATAATAATTTTGGTGAAAAAATTCTTATAACCTTACTATTTTAGAAAATTTTATTTTTTTGTTAATTGAAAAGAAATGAAAAATAAGTAAAAGTGACATTTTTCTATTTATTGACATATCTAAATATATTACAAATATGCAACATAAAAATATGCACAACAACAATACATATTTTTTAAAAACAAAATGCATATTTAATTTAAAGCTCTTCCCGAATTTGTCCGAAGTTAATTTCCAAATGATTTTCCAATCGTCATAATTTTTAGGCATGCTCAGAGTTCTCAACTCAAAAACTCACGCGCCGCAGTAGAGATATCCGTCTACCACTACAAACTACTACAAAAACTAGTTTTCTGTTTCCTTTGGTCTCGGTTAGCCATTTGGACTTGCCAATACTCTTGACAGCTGCCATGTATTGTGACCGAACGTGAAGGTCGGCTGTGGGGAAATTTCGTGGGTAATTGGCTTTCTTTGAAATTTTGACAAAAAAACACAAAGTTGAAACCACAAACATTAATATAATTGAATCTTCATAGAAAAACCAAGCCACACATTGCAAAATTACCATCACATGCACAAATAAACAAAGAAAAATATAACATTGAACAGCATAAAAAAAACCCTTGGAGGAAAAATCAACTGCAAGATTATCTAAAATAATTTTTCTCTTAATTGAAAAGAATGAGAATCACTGTAGTATATTCTCTGATTGAATGCAATGGAAATTCAATTAATTGAACCAATGAGATCTCAGATGAGACGAGGAGTGTTGAGAATGCACTGTCATAGGGAGGAGTACTTGCATTTCAACTGACAGAATATCATACTGCTTTCTGTTGGTGAAAATTGCAGTTAATTTATCCCTCAACATACACTAAGTCAACACTCTCATGTAATTTCGTGCACGAAATTCTATGAAATTCCAACGCGAATATCTTGTCTTCAATTGAAGAGAACAAATTATAGTTTTTGAAAACACAGAATGTTCAACAGAAATTCTTGTAAAAACTATAAAAATGAAATTAGAAAAAATATCTTATATTCTGTTGAACTGAATGAATGTAGTTTTTGAACAAAAAACAGAACGTTCAATAGAAATTCTTGAAAAAAAACTACAAAAATTTAGCCCATTTTACATCTATTGTACAACATTCAAGTTTGCTCATCTTCTTCAATAGTTCGTTTCAAAATATAATTTTCACAACACCTTTAATTGCACATGAATAACTTCGAACATCTTCAAAAGAAGTTACTTGAAAAACTATATAAAATTACCCTTTGTTACAACATTTCTTGTGTAATATTCAAGTTCAGTTAACTTCTTTAATGCCTCCTAAAAGAATATAATTTTATGACTTCCTCAATGGTCCTTCAATAGCTCTAATAGATTTATAACTTCACCTTGGTGTTAACACTACCATCCATGATACTCCTTTCAAAAACAGAACTTGCACCTCTAGCTTATTAACATGGCAAAATTCTTTCAAAAATCAGTACAGTCCTCCCATACGAAAAATTCATAACTGCAACTATTTTCTGCACACGTTACAAAGAAACTGAGAATGCACATGGATTGGTATACCAGTTATTGAACACGTTTTATAATGGCGAAGCAATCTCCGAAAGTGAACTACGGGAACCACACCTCAACGTTAATTCGGAGGTTGTGTTCGTGGAATTATCTCCAACAGTGAACAGCGTGAACTCGTTATCGGGCAGTTCGGGTGAAATGTACCCGATGTGGCACATAAGAATCGTAATACCGACCTTAGTCCGCTGAAAGATTTAGCTCGCTCAAACAACAAAGCGTGCTGGAAGAACAAGCCTGACAGCGTCCGCCTTAACGTGGTACAATTTCCGCTGACTGGGCTCGCGGCCACGCCTTTCGCTCAGTCCAAACTCACACCTCCGCTTCTCGAAACATTCTGCGTCTCTCCTCACTCACACCGTTACTACCCAGCCCCTTCGCCGCATAGGGGGCGACAACTTCCCCCCCCCGCCGCCACCCCTCCAGCGACCGCTGATAAGGCGACGGGGTCGCCGCCGCAGTTACGCGATCGCGCGGCGAATCTCGCAGACGAGGTCTTTGTTATCGACAAATTGTTAGCGACTGAGCAAGCTCAGCATCGCTACAGTATCGCCACCCAAACTACATTTTTTGACATTTTATTAATTTTTCGGTTTCCCAATGAAACGAAACTATTATTTTAAGAATATTAAAAATAGTTAAACCTTGCCCTAAACGGCAATTTTCGTTGAAAAACTTGGAGCCGTTTCCAAGAAAATAGCATTTAGCGCTACTATAAATGAGAAATTTGAAGCTCTTTTTTACAAAAAAGTTTTGAGTTTTTGAAAAACTTCATTTAAAGTTATTTGAAGCACTTACTCTCACAAATTGAATAGTGTTTACAAATTGCTGGAAATGTGCATTTTAACCGTATGAGAGAACTTTCAAAAAATTACATTTTTGTAATGTTTGAAAAACAAAAAAAATACCCCAAAATTAACTTTACGCCATATTGAAAAGTGCAATTAGCACTATTTGTTCTAAAAAATTGAACAAAAATTTAAAACCGTTTTTTAGAAAATGGCTTTTGACTGTTTCTTAAAATGCGCAATTTGAGCTACTTTTCACAGAAAAGTATTCAATTTTCGAGAAACTTTATTTGACATTATTTAAAGCACATGTACTCATTAATATAATAATGTGAAGAAATCGCTGCTAATATAAATATTAACGACGTGAGAGACTAGTAAATAACTACATTTTTTCAATTTTTTAAAACAAAATAAGAGAGGAGTATGGTGTTAATGCATCTCATAGAGCACATTTAGCTCTTTCCCTGTAAAAAGTGGAAAGAAAAAATTTGGAGTCGTTTTTGAGAAAATCTGCTTTTTGTAATTTTTAAAAAATTCAAATATTGAGTGCAATATTGCGCAAAAACTAATACAATTTTCAAAACAATGTACAGGACCTTAATGAAAGAACTCACTTTGGACAACAAATTTAAATTGAAGGAAAAATATCTCTCTTCAATTTTGTAGTTCTAGGAAGACGTCGAAAAAATCCAAACTTTGGCAATTTTCGGAAATTCAGAGTTAACCTTGAAAATGGGACCTATGCCGCCTTAATAAATGTATTTTACTCTATTCTTACAATAAATTTAAAGAAAAAATTGGGGGCTTCATGTAATGTACCCTCAAATTTTGAAGAAAAATTTTCAAAATCGAGGCGCCTTGAGTGGAAGCAGATCGACCGGGGAATATCAATTTTGGATCGCGCTAATGTCGTTCACAGACGGACGGACAGACAGACGGACGGACGGACGTTTTGAAAAGACCCACTTTTTCGGTATCAGGGGATCCCAAAAGGTGTATTTCCGTTGAAATCTCGAAATCGATTTTCCGCAGCTTTACATAACATTCCCTATACTAAGTTTACTCCGTATATACGTACGTATACGGGAAAGTAATTAGTGAGATTAATGTCTTATTTTTCACTCTACTTAGAGTTTAATTTATAAATGTGAAAATATTGTCTATATTAAGAAGTATGATTAATTAAATAGGTTTCAAATAACTTCAAAAACACTAATTCATTAACCCACCACATAAACGTATTTTTGAATATCGAAAAGCAAATTTATGTTTAAAAACAAATTGTAGCACCGGTAATGATGTAGGATAAGGAGTTAAAGAAATGCTTTCTACAGAGTAAAACTAAATAGGTTATTTTTTCCAGGATTCATCTACAATCTTTTCGAAGATTGAGTGGTTCTATGTTTACTTTGAAAGGGCCACACTTTCGAAGATATTACGTTTTCGAAAAAAGAATGAGGATGCCGATCAATTTATGGAGATGTGGTCAATTTTAAATATCCGATTCCATTGATAAGCTGAGGAGAAAAAGGCAGAATGCAAGAATGGAATATAAAAATAAATTATACACAGAAAATGTGCGTTAATGTTAACTTATTGCTCAAATGGCTGATTATAAAATAGCTATTTTGGCAATTTTGTTCTAGAAATGAAATTTGTATCATGTATGCTGTTAACCAATAACCGTTGGAATAGGAGTTTTGGTGACGACCTGCGGGCTCGATCCCGGGAAGATGATGGAAATTTACTTAATGTCTTAAACATCAGCACTGTCCTCTTGAGTAATCTATTTTTTAGATCTACCGCTCTCATCAACATTTTCCCTGACGACTTTGTCGCAAATGTCAAATACAGTGAGCCACGAACCACGGAAAGACCAATTTTATACTTCTTCCTCATGTCTCCATTCTCTTCTTTAATATCGTGCTCATTCTCTCATTGATCTAGAAAAACTGTTATGCTGCTGCCAATGGCAAAACCCCCCAGATAGTATATCGCGTGATTTGCTCGAAGTAGTAAATTGCAAAATGATTTGTATTATGCCTCACGTGATGTTACAGGAATTCTTGTAGTTGTAGAGAATTGGATGATGCAATGTTCCTTGTAGACCAGGCCTATCGACCCTTATCATTTCTGCGATGAGCATGTCTCTTAACATTACACATTGAAGAAAAGGCGAGAGATAATCTACAATATGTGTTTGTACAATGTTCGTTTTTCAGTGACAGCTCCGTGCGTTCTCAAAAAATCACAAATTTCCTTGAATTTATTGTTTTAAAAGTTCATACGTGTTAGAGAGTGAAATGTTAAGTGTAAACATTCATTATTTCCGCACGTTACTTCATAAAATGACGGATCATTTTCATAATTTATACTCTACGAGTGATCATGAAATGGGAGGATCGCACCCTGAAGGGATACGAAATTATTGCGAGTAAAAAGCTAATTGGCAAGCGCACAACAGTAAAACGCTGTAGTGAACATGGCTTGTTGGAATATGATATAATGAAACAGCAGAGTCAGTACAGCAGAATCATATGTTTTACTCCTATTTAGCTAATTATAAATTTTAAACTAATAATGATATGCCTATCTGGAAGCGAGATCATTAACATGGGAATGCCCAACCTACCACAATTGAAACACATTCCAATGTTTGTGCATTTATCATTAATAATCTTCCCTTCAAATATAACAATTCACTTATTCACATTATTATTTTATTCTAATCAAGAAAGACGGTTCTGGAAGTCATTTTATTCCACTGAAATATTAACGAGTTTTCCTAGGGTGTGACCGGTAAAATGGAGATAAGTCAAGTCAAGATTCTGCGATGGCGTAATGAGTTGATTCAGTTTAGGAATCTCTTTCGATTTGTTAAAAAAAGTTTCTAATTCACAAATATGGTATATTAACTTTGAAACACTTTTCCACATCTGTATCTTTATATCTATGTCTGTATCACCAGTTATGTATCTAATTATTTGTTTACAAATATTTGTTGTTACCTGTATTTTACCAACATAGGTCTTCCATTACTCTTAATTCTCATTATTTCTTTAATAGTACAAGTCTCCCTCAGTAGGTTTCTTCTACATCCAGACTAATTTAACTTATCTACCTGCTTTTTAATAACATTTCGTTAGTACTTGCGAACTCAGACACGGCGACTACTAACGTTTCAAAATAATGCCCGACTACGTAGGGTGAATCTCATTTCTTCTGTACGTGCCCTATACCTTTTTCTATTAATCGCTAAGTATCCTACCACGTTGAATTACGACAAAAGCTCTACCACAAAACCTCTTGGCCGTAATGCCTTTGCCTCGGCAACTTTGCTGACAGGAAAATCCTAAGATTTGGGCCCGGACGGTGGAGGATTTTCGACACTACGTACAGATGCAACCACTGACAGGAGAGCCGAAGCGGCACGGCGGCAGCGCGGAAAATGAGGCAGGCAGCGCAGCCAGGCAGAGACAGGCAGCTGCGGTAGGGACGGGACGGTTCGAAACGATCGCGACAGAACGAGTTGGGACATGTCGGAACGAGGCTGGACGAGACGGAACGGGACAGGACAAGGCGAGACGGGACGAGACGGGACGAGACGGGACACGTGTTTGACGGATGCGGATGCGAGCAATCGGGGCCGCTCGACCGGATGATTCCCGATGGGTGAACTCTGTCCCTCGGCTCTTCGATTTGCCGCCGCACAATGAGGCGCCGACATGAATATCGTGGCTTTCGCCACCTGATTTGTTTGCTGTGGAGCAAGCGCGTTACAAACATCCTATTATTCTGTCCATCATTCGTGACTACTCTCTCATCTTTTTTCTTTGTGCCCTTGATCTTTCGTTTTCACTTCAGGGTCAGCATTACCGCTGAGACTGCAGTGACACTGACCGGGAGATCCTTAGGTCCTTGAGTGGCCGATTTTATGACTGGGCGGATTTTCGACACAAGCAAAACAGCTAGGTCGACTTCAGCTGTCGTCTAGAGGAGATTTCTATAAACCGATTTGTTCCAATTGCTAGTTTTACCTTGTTTCTGGGATCAAGATTAGGTGAGTGTCAGAACAGTACCCTAATAAGTACCACCGACCACTCGTGATCTTTCCTTCCTCTTCCTTGTCTTATCCTCACCCCTTACAAACAATGACACTTACAAGCACTTTACTACCACTCGTATTGGGAAAACGGTCTGGAGCTTAGAGCGTATCTAACCCCAGCCGTGCCCCCAGCTGGAGATAAATACCTGGAGGATTCCTTTATTATTTCTGATTATATTTTTTTCTTTTTCTTTGTTTATTTATTCTTTTTTACTCATTTATTTTCAATTTATTTGTTTTTGTTTCTTTCTCATATATTTCTATAATTAATTACACCTCAGTTTCTTGTTTCTTGATAATCTCTGGCTAAAGTTTATTTTCACTAGTTTTTATCCTGTTGCTGAAACCTTCGAATTGAAATTCATTTCCATCTTTCATTCTGAGTATTTTCTGACATTTCTTTCTTTCGCATTGAACTTTGAACTTTTTTCTTTTGTGTTTATTTTCCTATTTTTTTTCATAATAATTCTTTCAAATAACCTGTATATTATTTTGACAAATTTTGAGATCATATTTTAAAATTATCATATTTTAAATGTAAATTTAAATATATGCATTGTGATGCAACTGTTCGTGTCAATACTTCTTACCAGTCGTTCCAAAAGAGATTTTTAAGTGTTTCATTAACCATCGTGACGTATATTGAGTAGCTGAATGTTCATAAACATACAATCACGTTTCGATAGTCTGTCTTCTGGATGTGCTCAGTTCATTTGTCAATGTCACCCTGAATGTGGCTGTGTACTATGTAGATAATTGACCCTAATGATTCGCGTGCAATTTGATGCACCATGCAATTACATTGAAATCAGCCCACACACTCACAGATTACCAACTAAGCACACACATGGCAGAAGCGCTTGATTTAATTTAAGACGATTATGGACCAAATATTTCGCTAAGTTCTGTTGGTAAACACGGCGTTTCAAAATATTGAAGTTTGTACAAAAGGGATGAAGTAAACAAAGGATATTTATAGGGCAAAAAAAATCACGTCCTCGAATTTATGTGCAAATGAAGCGAAAATCGGAGTCAATGCCAAAGATCTATTCAGAGCGATTAGAGTTTTCGTCTCTTTTCATTATGGAGAGAAATGCAGTGTCAGGTGAAAAACAAATAATCTGAGTTTACGGTGAACCGCGCATTACAGGAGATATAGAGTGAGGGAGAATGCAAACACACGCAGGAGGTTTTTTTTAAAAAATCAAAAGAAGGGGTTAAGGTATACGGAGTAAAAGCGACAGGTAATACGGCGTGAAGTGGAGAAGAGACCAGAGATGCTGAATCCGAAGAAAAATGATGTAGCTGGCATTGTTTGAATAAAAAGATAAGCGTTCTGCGCGAAAGTAAGCATCTTTTGCGATTGTGGCAATTTTAAGGAAGAGAAAGTCTGATCGATTTGCGCTGAAAAGAAATATGAATTCTCGTGATCGAGACTCAAGAGGAACATCTAATCCCCTGGGAAACATTCGCTGACAAAGGGAATCTTTTTTTATAAATCGTAGAAGGGAACGTAGATGAAATATGAACCTCCTCTAGTATTATTTCAAACTTGTTTAAAATAGTTTGTTGCACTGCGAAATTATTGACTACGTGCATTTCTGATGAACAATACGTTTGAATGAAAGTTTTCTGTTTTGAATTTTCTTAAAACATGATTACATTTTAAGAGTGAATGTTTTATTACGTTATTACTTTTGTTACATGATTTTTAGAACATTGAATGGTAATATATCAAGCACTAAAATTCGAGTAAATTGTCTTGGATTGTATATAAATACTGAAAGTAAAACAGAACTAAAGGAAGTGTGAACCAAGAAAATAAAGTATATGAAAGTAAATAAACAAGAAAAGACCTATAAAAATTAATTTATACAATAGCAAATGCTAATTTCAACTTGTTGATATATTTCATTTTCAATTACCATTCTTGTGAATTTCATCTGTTTTAGAGTTCCTCGAAATTCAGAAGCCTTTTTCCGATACTTGTTGTATGGTGTGGTCGACGTATTGTCTCGCTTGGCGGCATCAAAGCAATTGCTGGAGGCTTTTGGTCGCTTTTGCATAGCGCACTATCGACTGGGTTCTAATACGCCCTGTCAAGCACACTGTCGACGTGGAACGTTCCTTTAGAATACCTAGCGTCCCAGTTACCTGGCACGTTACCGAGTTCCTGTCAGCTGACAACGCCCTCGTACTCACTTCCAATACACCCTATGAAACTTAAAACGTATATTTTAAGAAATAAAGCTGTAATTAAAAATACTTTTTTAACTGGAAGAGAATCCATAAAATTATAACCTAATTGAGTACAAATTAATAAATCTTTGGTGATTTCTTCTGATTCATATTGTTATTTCTGAAAATTCTGAAGCTAGGTTTCTTTGAGAATCTCATTCTTCAGATGAATATAAATATCCAATTTATAGGGACACGATTATTTATAAACATTCAGTTTTAACAGTACACATAACGGTTAAAAATCATCATCATATATATTATTAGTGTAAGGCAGTTTCGTTTTAGAACTACTACAGATAAATTACGCGACCGATTTTGCTCGGGAAGCATTTTTCTTGAAGCTCTTTTTTCGTTGTGTCGGCCCTAGGAATTACTTTTTAAATTCTTTTATTATAACAATAAATATTTGCAATAAAATGAGCAGACGGGCAATAAGTGCGATTCGATGGTGATCATTGATTCTCTTCAGAATCGATTCTTGAATCGACGGGAACAGCGGCATGAGAAAGCATGGCCGGCCCGGCCAGAGAGCAGTAGCATTACGCGGCGTGAAGCAAGTATGACGTTGCACATTGGGACGAAAACTTATTGTACCGTGGCAGCATGCTTCAATACTTCGTAAATTCAAAGTATGTACGGATGAATTCACTTAGAATTTTATGTTTTGTATTACCAGTTTCACATTATATTTAACCATTTACTATTTCATGTTTTAAAACATTGCAGTTGCTGAATATTTTTCAGCAGCTTGCAAAAGCCACGAAAAATCCATTCGAGCGTGGCAATGAGCTTTGAAATTTGTGAATCCAAAATAGGTAGGAAAGGTACGTATTAATACAATTGGGATTTTATGTGTTATGGGTTTTATGTGTTACGTTCGCGCCTAACCAAACCTAACATAACCTAATTTCTTCAGTTGTATTTGTACAAGTAAATTTGTTTCAACTACGAAACCAAACTAATGTAAATAATTTATTCAAAGGAGTAACTGTGTTTCATTCCTTTTTTATAAAGATAAAAAGTAACTTATTGTATCCATAAATGTGCTTTTTGCACTATTTCCCCCCTTGATTTATTCTGTTGATTATGTGCATTTATTGCAATATTTGTTCTTGATTGATTGGTTTTATTGATCTATACTACATTAACATTTTCAGCTGTTGTCCATGTGAATTGGTTTCATCTACCAAACTTAACTAAAACATGTCTGTGCTGCAATAACGTTATCCAATAGTCTTGCTATATAACTGAATTGTTATGATGTGTAATTTGTAGATAGATTGGCATGTATTTGTATACTGATATTGATGAATCATTTTCAGCAAAGTGCTAGGCCACTGAAAAATTATTTGTGTGGGAGTGCAGTATAACTTTCTTCAGCATTACATTTTTAAAGAAAAGAAAAATAGTAATTTACTTTACCCATAAGTGTATTTCTTTTAATATTTTCTCTGATCAATACTGAAAATTACTAATAAATTAAAAAATATCACAATGCTGTAACATTGTTGGTGCTAATAATTTGTTAATATACAACTGAATTATTATGGTTGATCATTTGTAGATATATTCTATCTACAACGTAGTATCATTTGTAGAATTTGTATATTGATGTTGATGAATTATTTTTCAGCGACTTGCAAGGTCACTGACTAATTATTTATGTGTGGCTGTTTGTGGAGCTTTGAAATTTGGAAGTTCAAAAGTACGCGTTAATTAATGAATGAAATGATATAAAATTGTGTGTTATGATACAGTATATTATCATTGCTACAGTAACCTTTGACACAAGTTTATTGTTAGGACATAACTGAGTTGATATGATTTGTAATTTGTAGCTACAATGGCATGTAAGAGGTGTTTGACTTTGAAAAGCTAACGTAAAAAAAGGAAGAAAGATCAAAACAACAGAAACAGTCCTCCACGCCAAGTTAATGTTGTCAGAAGATCAGGGGAAGCAGATGTAGCAGTCTACTAATTAGTATACATAGTACAGCCAAACCGTAGTGTGAACAGGAAGGGTATGATGCACCAAACATATAACATGATGCACCAAAATGATAAAGATGTCCAGAAAGTTTATTTTGAAGAAATGTCTGTATTTTTTGAGTGCTTTAACTAGAGACATTTTGCCTCCGAAAAAGCACAAGGCGGGTTTATTAAGCCAAGCAAAATCTGATATTGTTTCCCCTATTGAGGTTCCTGAACTCCTAGGAAAATTAATTACAAAAAAAGATGAAAGATCAAAACATTACTTGAGTAATATTTGAAGTTATTTGTACTAATGTCCTAGCATTTGTCTCTGTGCAAACAAATCTTTTAACATTTATAAACCATAGGCCGTACTGTTACGCATTCAAGGGCATATATACCATTCAGTGATACCTGTACATCTCAATAATGTCAATCCTTTAAAGTATGCAAATCTCTCTTTATTCGAGGCTCGGACAATTCTTTACAGTTCAGAATAAATCAAGTTAGTAATAACGAATGCGAAGCAGAAAAAAAATATTATTGATGCACAGGCTTCTCAATGTCAATCCGTGTACCCAATTGTTTCAACATATAGTTGATGTGAAACAAATTTGAAACAAACCTGTTCTAATTCTGCTCCTATTTACCATCTCATTTTTTCTGCGGAATACTTTTGATAAAAGACATTACGATCTATCAACAACTGTAGAAATTGCTTCTGTATTTCTAAGTGACGATAGAGGTCCTTCCAACAATATTTCTTTCACAATTCATTCTTAAGTATTTGGTCATCGAATGAAAATAATATCTGCGCTCGACTCGGATACTGATCCCATTTCTTATCCATTACTTTTTGTATGTAGAGAATCATTGCAAAAGCTTGGATGAGTCTTGATTCTGTCCATACAACTTTGGTTTGTAATGTTGTTACTCAGTTGCAGTACTATTCTTACCGCTTAGCAATAAGAGGTGGTTTTCAGCCCTTTGCCCAGTTCTGGAAGACTATTCCAACAATATGTTGTAGATTCTTACATGAAAATTTTATCAAAAACAAAATAAACAAAATATTTAGCATCCCTTATAACTTTTTAGGTGCAAAATAATTCTGTATGGTGTTGAATTCCATTATATTCTTAAGTGTTCTCCGAAAATAATAAAATACGATGTGTAGAACAGTAATTGTGAATAGTTAAATAACTGAGTAATGTTTATTTAATATCTTGCATCTTCATGCATTTTGAGGAATATTAGTTAACATTTCATTTATAATACCAACATAGGCTCTTGCTTCTCTAGAGGAAATAAACATTTTTCCAGCTTGAAATTGAGTTGTTTCTGTGCCATTTCAGATAATCTCTCTTAATATTAATACCATGCATGCATACATTACGATAAAGAGGGAATGATTTAAACATATTTCAATATCCCGCATGGAACTACAAAATGTATCCCCCCTAAGAACTACATTGTACATTGCAGAGCTAAAAAAGAGTATGACCTGCAATTGTCTCAAGTTATATTTAATTTTATAAAATTAAGAGGAAAAATATTGTTTTGGGAATACTATATTTTAGAGGATAGACAGTCCTGAGAGCTTACACAATGGATGTGTTATTGTATCAATGTAAATTTCAAAACTTGGTGACAATGTTTTCCACTTTGATGTGCAACGTATCATGTACCGGTAAACTGAAATTGAAGTTTTATAATACATTTATTCATGTTTTAAACTGAATGGATTTAAAAAGTGGTTTCACATGGATTTTATTCATAATTGCATAAGTTACGTTTTAACAATGAATACAATCACATTAATGTAGTGGACAAATAATAATGATTCACGTTCATTCATTACCATATATGTATGGTATATCGTAACAAATTCTTTACACGTAAAATTTTAATCACTCAAATAAATATAACTCACGTAAAATTTAATCACTCATATATCTAATATATCAAGAAATTGTTTAAAAACCATATGATAAATGTATTTTCATTGAATTGCAAAGTCATTTTTAAATTTTGTAAACCTTTCAATCCTTCATCTGAAAAACATGCTTACTTTTGCAAGTTTCTTTTCTTTACCTGATCGCTTACGGAATGGAGAAAAAGGAAACCGCTCTTTAATGAGCGGGTATACCTCTACTATATATTATTAGTGTAAGGCAGTTTCGTTTTAGAACTACTACAGATAAATTACGCGACTGATTTTGCTCGGGAAGCATTTTTCTTGAAGCTCTTTTTTCGTTGTGTCGGCCCTAGGAATTACTTTTTAAATTCTTTTATTATAACAATAAATATTTGCAATAAACTGAGCAGACGGGCAATAAGTGCGATTCGATAGTGATCATTGATTCTCTTTAGAATCGATTCTTGAATCGACGGGAACAGCGGCATGAGAAAGCATGGCCGGCCCGGCCAGAGAGTGATTAGTAGCATTATGCGGCGTGAAGCAAATATGACGTTGCACATTGGGTCGAAAACTTATTGTACCGTGGCAGCATGCTTCAATACTTCGTGAATTCAAGGTATGTAGGGATGAATTCACTTAGAATTTTATGTTTTGTATTAGCAGTTTCACATTATACTTAACCATTTACTATTTCATGTTTTAATACATTGCAGTTGCTAAATATTTTTCAGCAGCTTGCAAAAGCCACGAAAATCTACTCGAGCGTGGCAGTGAGCTTTGAAATTTGTGAATCCAAAATTGGTAGGAAAGGTACGTGTTAATACAATTGGGATTTTATGTGTTACGTTCGCGCCTAACCAAACCTAACCTAACCTAATTTCTTCAGTTGTATTTGTACAAGTGAATTTCTTTCAATTACGAAACCAAACTAATGTAAATAATTTATTCAAAGGAGTAACTGTGTTTCATTCCTTTTTTATAAAGATAAAAACTAACTTACTGTATCCATAAATGTGCTTTTTGCACTATTTTGCCCCTTGATTTATTCTGTTGATTATATGCATTTATTGAAATATTTTTTTCTTGATTGATTGGTTTTCTTGATCTTTATTACATTAACATTTTCAGCTGTTGTCCATGTGTATTGGTTTCATCTACCAAACTTAACCAAAATATGTCAGTGCTCCTTCAACGTTATATCCAATAGTCTTACTATAGAACTGAATTGTTATGATGTGTAATTTGTAGATAGATTGGCATGTATTTGTATACTGATATTGATGAATCATTTTCAGCAAAGTACTACGCCACTGACAAATTATTTGTGTGGCAGTGCAGTTTAACTTTTTTCAGCATTACATTTTTAAGAAAAGAAAAATAGTAATTTTCTTTACCCTTAAGTGTATTTCTTTTAATATTTTCTCTGATCAATACTGAAAATTACTAATAAATTAAAAAATATCACAATGCTGTAATATTGTTAGTGCTAATACTTAGATTATATCACTTACTTATCATTGCTACAGTAACATTTGACACAAGTGTATTGTTAGGACATAACTGAGTTGATATGATTTGTAATTTGTAGCTACAATGGCACGTAAGAGGAGTTTGACTTTGGAAAGCTAACGTAAAAAAGGAAGAAAGATCAAAACAACAGAAACAGTCCTCCACGCCAAGTTAATGTTGTCAGAAGATCAGGGGAAGCAAATGTAGCAGTCTACAAAGTATACATAGTACAGCCAAACCGTAGTATGAACAGGAAGGGACATGATGCTCCAAAACGATAAAGATGTCCAGAAAGTTTATTTTGAAGAAATGCCTGTATTTTTTGAGTACTGTAACTACAGACATTTTGCCTCCAAAAAACGATAAGGCGGGTTTATTAAGCCAAGCAAAATAAAATCTGATATTGTTTCCTCTATTGAGGTTGCTGAACTCTTAGCAAAATTAATTACGAAAAATGATGAAAGATCAAAACATTACTTGAGTAATATTAGAAGTTATACTAATTTTCTAGCATTTGTCTTTGTACAAGCAAATCTTTTAACATTTAAAAGCCATAGGCCGTACTGTTACGCATTCAAGGGCATATATACCATTCAGTGATAATTGTACATCTCAATAAAGACAATCCTTTAAAGTATGCAAGTCTCTCTATATCCGAGACTCGAACAATTCTTTACAGTTCAGAATAAATCAAGGTACTAATGACGAATGCGAGGCAGATTTAATAATATTATTGATGCACAGGCTTCTCAATGTCAACCCGAACTATTTGCCATTCGTTCCTATTTACCATCTCATTTTTTCTGTTGAATACTTTTGATAAAAGAAATCACGATCTATCTACAACTGTAGAAATTGCTTCTGTATTTCTAAGTGACAATGGAGGTCCCACCAACAATATTTCTTTCCCAACTCATTCTGAAGTATTTGGCCATCGAATAAAAATAATATCTGCTCTCGACTCCGATACTGATCCCATTTGTTATTCATTACTTTTTGGACGTAGAGAATCATTGTGGAAGCTTTGGATGGGTCTTGATTCTGTCCACACAACTTCGGTTTGTAATATTGTTACTCAGTTGCAGTACTATTCTTATTGCTTAGCAATAAGAGGTGGTTTCAGCCCTTTGCCCAGTTCTGGAAGACTGTTCCAACAATATGTTGTAGATTCTTACATCAAAATTTTATCAAAAACAAAATAAACAAAATATTTAGCATCCCTTATAACTTTTTAGGTGCAAAATAATTCTGTATGTGTTGAATTCCATTATATTCTTAAGTGTTCTCCGAAAATAATAAAATACGATGTGTAGAACAGTAATTGTGAATAGTTAAATAACTGAGTAATGTTTATTTAATATCTTGCATCTTCATGCATTCTGAATAATATTAGTTAACATTTCACTTATAATACCAACATAGGCTCTTTCTTCTCTACAGGAAACACAATCATTTTTTCAGATTGAAATTGAGTTGTTTCTGTGCCACTTCAGATAATCTCTCTTAATATTAATGCAATGCATACATACATTACAATAAAGAGGGATTGATTTAAACAGATTTCAATATCGCGCATGGAACTACAAAATGTATCCCCCCTAAGAACTACATTGTATATTGGAGAGCTAAAAACGTGTATGACCTGCAATTGTCTCAAGTTATATTTAATTTTATAAAATTAAGAGGAAAAATATTGTTTTGGGAATACTATATTTAGAGGATAGACAGTCCTGAGAGCTTACACAATAGATGTGTTATTGTATCAATGTAAATTTCAAACTTGCGTTGGTTACAATTTTTTCCACTTTGATGTGCAACGTATCATGTACCGGTAAAGTGAAATTGAAGTTTTATAATACATTTATTCATGTTTTAAACTGAATGGATTTAAAAAGTGGTTTCACATGGATTTTATTCATAATTGCATGAAGTTACGTTTTAACAATGAATACAATCACTTCCATGTAGTGGAAAAATAATAATGATTCACGTTCATTCATTATCATATATGTATGGTATATTGTAACAAATTCATTACACGTAAAATTTTAATCACTCATATAAATGGAGACTATCTAATATATCAAGAAATTGTTTAAAAACTATATGATAAATACATTTGTCATTGAATTGCAAAGACATTTTTTTCATTTTGTAAACCTTTCAATCCTTCATCTGAAAAAGATATGCTTACTTTTGCAAGTTTATTTTCTTTACCTGATCGCTTACCGAATTGAGAAAAAGAAACCGCTCATTTAATGAGCGGGTATACCTCTAGTCATCCAATAATTCTTGAGGCCTGACGGTCGCAGAATTTTCGACACTAGCTTCACAGCTAGGTCAAATTCAGCTAGTGTCTTCCAGCGGTGATCGTGGTTTCTCCGATAAATACCAAACGATGTCGGAGCAGTGCCCTAACACACGGGCCATAGACCGCGCGCGATCTTTCTTTCCTCTCCCTTGTCCAATTTTTAGCCCATTTCTCGCCCACAATTACACTTACATGCACTACTACCTCACATGTCGGGAGTTTAGAGCTTCGCCAGCCTGTGGCGGGGCCTCACTAGTAGCACCATGGTACGTGTCAATAGACAATTAGAAACGAGTTGAACATACAAAATATAACTACTTACATTAGTAAACTATCAGCAAAATTTTTTAAAGCATTACCAGAAGCAGAATGCGTTAAAAACTTCAATCTAGGACGATCAGCAGAAGACATAAAAATTATTTCAAGGTTCCCCAAGGACAAACTACGCCCTCCATAAACATTCAAATAAGAAAGCACCATGGTACGTGTCAAATAGACAAATTAGAAACGAGTTGAACATAGAAAATATAACTACTTACATTAGTAAACTATCAGCAAAATTTTTTGAAGCATTACCAGAAGCAGAATGCGTTAAAAACTTCAATCTAGGACGATCAGCAGAAGACAAAAATTATTTCAAGGTTCCCCAAGGACAAACTACGCCCTCCATAAACATTCAAATAAGAAAGCACCATGGTACGTGTCAAATAGACAAATTAGAAACGAGTTGAACATAGAAAATATAACTACTTACATTAGTAAACTATCAGCAAAATTTTTTAAAGCATTACCAGAAGCAGAATGCGTTAAAAACTTCAATCTAGGACGATCAGCAGAAGACATAAAAATTATTTCAAGGTTCCCCAAGGACAAACTACGCCCTCCATAAACATTCAAATAAGAAAGCACCATGGTACGTGTCAAATAGACAAATTAGAAACGAGTTGAACATAGAAAATATAACTACTTACATTAGTAAACTATCAGCAAAATTTTTTAAAGCATTACCAGAAGCAGAATGCGTTAAAAACTTCAATCTAGGACGATCAGCAGAAGACATAAAAATTATTTCAAGGTTCCCCAAGGACAAACTACGCCCTCCATAAACATTCAAATAAGAAAGCACCATGGTACGTGTCAAATAGACAAATTAGAAACGAGTTGAACATAGAAAATATAACTACTTACATTAGTAAACTATCAGCAAAATTTTTTGAAGCATTACCAGAAGCAGAATGCGTTAAAAACTTCAATCTAGGACGATCAGCAGAAGACAAAAATTATTTCAAGGTTCCCCAAGGAAAAACTACGCCCTCCATAAACATTCAAATAAGAAAGCACCATGGTACGTGTCAAATAGACAAATTAGAAACGAGTTGAACATAGAAAATATAACTACTTACATTAGTAAACTATCAGCAAATTTTTTAAAGCATTACCAGAAGCAGAATGCGTTAAAAACTTCAATCTAGGACGATCAGCAGAAGACATAAAAATTATTTCAAGGTTCCCCAAGGACAAACTACGCCCTCCATAAACATTCAAATAAGAAAGCACCATGGTACGTGTCAAATAGACAAATTAGAAACGAGTTGAACATAGAAAATATAACTACTTACATTAGTAAACTATCAGCAAAATTTTTTGAAGCATTACCAGAAGCAGAATGCGTTAAAAACTTCAATCTAGGACGATCAGCAGAAGACATAAAAATTATTTCAAGGTTCCCCAAGGACAAACTACGCCCTCCATAAACATTCAAATAAGAAAGCACCATGGTACGTGTCAAATAGACAAATTAGAAACGAGTTGAACATAGAAAATATAACTACTTACATTAGTAAACTATCAGCAAAATTTTTTGAAGCATTATCAGAAGCAGAATGCGTTAAAAACTTCAATCTAGGACGATCAGCAGAAGACAAAAATTATTTCAAGGTTCCCCAAGGACAAACTACGCCCTCCATAAACATTCAAATAAGAAAGCACCATGGTACGTGTCAAATAGACAAATTAGAAACGAGTTGAACATAGAAAATATAACTACTTACATTAGTAAACTATCAGCAAAATTTTTTGAAGCATTACCAGAAGCAGAATGCGTTAAAAACTTCAATCTAGGACGATCAGCAGAAGACATAAAATTATTTCAAGGTTCCCAAGGACAAACTACGCCCTCCATAAACATTCAAATAAGAAAGCACCATGGTACGTGTCAAATAGACAAATTAGAAACGAGTTGAACATAGAAAATATAACTACTTACATTAGTAAACTATCAGCAAAATTTTTTGAAGCATTACCAGAAGCAGAATGCGTTAAAAACTTCAATCTAGGACGATCAGCAGAAGACAAAAATTATTTCAAGGTTCCCCAAGGAAAAACTACGCCCTCCATAAACATTCAAATAAGAAAGCACCATGGTACGTGTCAAATAGACAAATTAGAAACGAGTTGAACATAGAAAATATAACTACTTACATTAGTAAACTATCAGCAAAATTTTTTGAAGCATTACCAGAAGCAGAATGCGTTAAAAACTTCAATCTAGGACGATCAGCAGAAGACAAAAATTATTTCAAGGTTCCCCAAGGACAAACTACGCCCTCCATAAACATTCAATAAGAAAGCACCATGGTACGTGTCAAATAGACAAATTAGAAACGAGTTGAACATAGAAAATATAACTACTTACATTAGTAAACTATCAGCAAAATTTTTTGAAGCATTACCAGAAGCAGAATGCGTTAAAAACTTCAATCTAGGACGATCAGCAGAAGACAAAAATTATTTCAAGGTTCCCCAAGGACAAACTACGCCCTCCATAAACATTCAAATAAGAAAGCACCATGGTACGTGTCAAATAGACAAATTAGAAACGAGTTGAACATAGAAAATATAACCACTTACATTAGTAAACTATCAGCAAAATTTTTTGAAGCATTACCAGAAGCAGAATGCGTTAAAAACTTCAACCTAGGACGATCAGCAGAAGACAAAAATTATTTCAAGGTTCCCCAAGGACAAACTACGCCCTCCATAAACATTCAAATAAGAAAGCACCATGGTACGTGTCAAATAGACAAATTAGAAACGAGTTGAACATAGAAAATATAACCACTTACATTAGTAAACTATCAGCAAAATTTTTTGAAGCATTACCAGAAGCAGAATGCGTTAAAAACTTCAATCTAGGACGATCAGCAGAAGACATAAAAATTATTTCAAGGTTCCCCAAGGACAAACTACGCCCTCCATAAACATTCAAATAAGAAACAAATTGAATAAAAAAATGATAAATTTACAGACATTACATTCAATGATAGAATACTACAAATTCAAAATTAAGTTTAAAAAAAAAATTCAAACACTAAATCGTAACAAAGTGAGAGGGAGCATCAAATAAATGAACTCCCCGCCTGCCTATGCCCTAACCCTCTTCTAGTGTTAAATAATTAAAAGCTCTGTAAAATCAATGGATTGAATAGACAGAAAATAAAGCTGTTAAAAAAAAACTAGTGGGAAAGGCCTGGTTGTGGAGAAACCCGGTCAATGAGTCATTGTATTCATATTTTTGTCCAATTGTTGTCATGTTATTTATATGCAATTGTTGTTACGATCACATTATTTGTTTGTTTGTTTATTTAACGTCGCATCGACAGCTGGGTCATTAGCATTTGCTTAAAAGATCATGAAACGACGAAAAATCTGATCGAGATGGGGGCCATCGACCCAGATGCTGTGGTACAACACTTGTTACAGGTTCTTTAGAATTATACTGTCCAGATGGTAAATAATTACATTAACTATCATTGTTAAAATTAATGTACTTTCCTTTTGATGCTCGGTATATTCTCGAATTTTATAGAAACAGTTACGCAGCAGAAAAGATTTTACTTGGGACTTACACTTTTGTATCGAATTTAATGGTTGAAAAGCAAATATTTACCGGCAACTAATCGATATTATTCAGATCGTAGTGGAACCAAAATGAGAGTAATTCCACGTGAAATCGGCCAAAAAAAGCTTGACCACATCTAATTGGTTTAAAAATTGTTTGCCTTGTTCAATGTAATGTAAAAAAGAAGCTAGAACCATCACATTTAGTGCTTATGTTTCAATGAGTCATTGTATTCATATTTTTGTCCAATTGTTGTCATGTTATTTATATGCAATTGTTTGTTACGATCA